>LOEQ01002968.1:370053-382587 GCA_001685075.1 Bramus lutescens | reverse complement strand
GAGAGAGAGGAGAGAGAGAGGAGAGAAAGAGAAAGTTTTCTGATTACATTTGGGAGCTGCAGTAATCATGAGAATAAGGTTTTTTATGCTTATTTAGAAGGCAGTTTGTTACTATGTCTATTTAAGACATTAGCAGTAGCAGTAGCATGTTCCCTCTAGGGCCTATGATCTCTCCAGCAATGGGTTTTGGGGCCTGATTTTTACTAGATGTGAGTTCTTTCCTGTGGAAGAGGCCTTAAATATAAGCAAAGAGTCATTGGATTTTCCATATTGTATTTAAATTATTTACATGAAGAGGATTTAAAATAGTATTTCATTCTAAACATTATATTGTTCATTGCTAATGACAGAATACTTTGAATATATCTATATATCAATATTTTGGATCTTCTTTTCACTTTTGATGCTGGGAATTTGATGTTTTCGTGGGCCTTGTACATATTAAGCAAATGTTCTAACAAATGCTGCTCCAGACTTTGAATTTATTTACTAATAAAATGATTCTTTCTTCAATACATATATCAGCATATTACAAGAGAAATACACAAAGTACATTGAAGTACAGAGCCTAATAAAATAAAACTGGGGGTGGGGCTTGGAAATGGGTGTATTTTCTAATTTATAAAAAAAGTTAAAGAAAAACAAGAGCATTCTAATTTACTCCTCGTCTATTATATTTTTAGTTTCTATGCTTAACACATAGTTTTTATAAATTGTTGCTTTGCACATTGAGAATAGATTTCAGAATACCACAAAGTCTATTGTAAACCATCCTAAAGATTACATTCAAGAAAACCAACTTCCCTGTCATCATCTAGTTACACAGACAGAAATATTTAGAAAATCACTGACTCATCCAGATAGCTTGAAATGTAGCATTAGTAATAAGACATCTAAGGAGTGATTAATATATGAAAAAAACACCATGGGTTTAGACTTAAGTAGATTTGCAGTAAGTTTGGAAATGAATTTTCTGAAAATATGGAATATGTATGGAAACAATGTATTTTGTTGCTAATTTATTGATTCCCTAGAATGCACCAATGTGGCAGATTGAAAGCCTATAACACACCAGACCTGTTGGAGTCTAAAGACCTCATTAAGGATGTGGTTCTCTGCCAGAATCATTTTCAGGATCTCTTTTAGAAATTCTGGTCCACATCCCAGCTGACACAGCATTAGCTAGACTCAACATAAAACACATATTTCCCTAGTAATGAATGACCCTTGTGACTGTAATCTAAACTGCTTCAGGGTTTCTAATGCCATGAGAAATTTCATTCAACTTCTTCCCATTCTATTTAACCTTCTCTGTCTACACTGTTGAAAATATATACTGCTAATGCCTCCCAAAGAAAGAAAGCAAAGTGAAAGCAAAGGGCAAAATAAACAAAACAAAAGTAGAAAGACAAGGAAAAGTGAGGAAATAAGGAGGAGGAAAATAATGGAAGGAAGAGCAGAGAAGGGTCAAGAGCTTTGCTTCTGTTTATCTTGGCCGGCTACTCAGCACTATGGCAATGGTGGTGAGGCAAGTTTATCAGTTCAGTTTCTCCTCGGTAAAATCAGAGGGTCCTGATGCTTTGAGTCTGTCTTCTGTTACAAGGAGAAAGGAGAGGGCCTGCTTTTCATCCCAGCCGCTCTGCTAGCTTACACCTGAAATAATCACATAGAAACTGTAGTCATTTAAACACTGCATGACCCATTATCTCTAGCCTCTTATTGGCTAACTCTCACATCTTGATTTAATCCATTTCTAATAATCTGTGTTTACCACGAGATCGTGGTTTACCAGGAAAGATTCATCATGTCTCACCTGGCATCTCCATGATGGCTCTCTCTCTCTGCTTTCCTCCTCCCAGCATTCAGTTCTGTCTTCTCTGCCTACCTAAGTTCTGCCCTATCAGGCCAAGCAGTTTCTTTATTAATTAACCAATGAAAGCAACACACAAACAGAAGGACCTCCTACACCAGTCTTCAAGGTTCTTTGATTTTGTTTCCTTCATGAGATCTAAACCTTTCTCTTACATCATCTTTCTCCATGTCCTGTGCTTTTACCTGATTAGATGACTTGTGCCAGTCTTAGCCATTGTCCCTCCTTTTTGCCTGATGGATACATTGTCTTTTCCCAGCTCACAGCCTGTCAACACTCCTCTTACTTCATATTGAATTCCATTTCTTTCATCACCAGAGCCTTCCTGATTCCCACTATTAAAACATCTTTTTTTTCCTCCTTTGTTTCCTCTAGTCACCAAAGTATTCTTTCTATGCTTTTGGCATAGAATTTAATGTTCCTTATTATTGTTCAACAAATTGTTTGTGCGACACTCTTTGAAGGTACTTACTGTTTGCTTATCATTATTTTATTTAATGGAAAATCTTTAGGATTTATTAAGTCAAAAAGGTACGATACAGTACACATCTTAATAGAGTATATCTGTTAGTAAATATAGGTTTTTCATTTGTAATTCCTATTCCAAAAATTGTGTTCTTCCATATCTATTATAAGTCATGGACTAATAGGCAGTCAGTCAATGGTGGGCTGAGCAGAGCTGCATTGATTATAGAATCTTTTTAAGATATTTGTCTGTGCTGTGATCTGACTCTGAGCTATGCATAAGCTCAATAGAAAAACTGTGATAAGGTAGGAAAAGTAAAACTAAATAAAGATTTGCACTCCTTTAATATTTAATTATTGTATTATTTTTTGAAAATAAAAAATTACAGAATCTTTATTTTTCAGCTGTGACAAGGAAAGGGTACCAGGTTCTCAGTTTTGTTTTAAGAAAGTACAATGGTATATGTAATGTAATGAACTAGAGGGCACAAACTTCAAATGTCAGTTTTCTTTCTATTACTCTCTTAGCGAAAGTTAGGAACTTTATGTCTTTTGTTTTGTCTTATGCCGTTTTCTCTTTATTCTGGAGAGTCTCTTAATGTTTGACTTTGAGGCCATCATACCTACAAGTGTATAAACAAAGCATTTACTAATATAAGAACTAATATTCTATATTTTATTCTAGTAAGTAGGTTGCCATGAAGTTTAGTTTTATATTACATTAGTTTATATTATGGCATTAGTTTATTAATCAACACACATAAGTGTGATATGCTTATTATGAGTATAATACAAGACTAAAATGATATTTTGAATGATATACATAGACATAGAGCTGGTGGATTCTCCGTAGAAGCATATTGATTTCATTAGGCTTAATTAAGGAAGTCCTCTCCAAGTATTATGCATTTGCTTTATGAAGCATCGCAATAATATTGATTATCATCTTAGTATAGTACTGTGACTTAAAAAAATTGAGTCGTTCATTTAGCAATGGTGAAAGACCTAATAGTATTTTATAAAAGCATTACTTTCAAAACAATGTTTGTTAATGTGGACTACTAACCAGAATTACTGGGGATAACTTTAAACTTTAGTAATGCCTGAAATTTTACTTAAAGGCATGCCACTTAAGTGATCTGGGTCTCAACTTAGATAGTAGCTCTTTTCCTCTTTCTCAGTTTGCATCATGTAGCCAGAATACAGAAGTACTATCAAATAAGACACCTTTTTAAAAATGTTCTTTCAAAATGACAACACTATTTTTTTCCCAAATGGTAGTAATGATAGTATGAAAGATGTTTGCTTAACACTTAAGGTGGTTTTAGGCATCAAAAATTGAGGTGCCTTAAAGCCAATCCTAAATAATGCAAACTCTGTTTTTATTGGGGAGCAAGTTAAGATTCCATTTCACTATGCTGTTTTCTTTCTTTCCCATCTTAAGGAATAAAAGACACGGGTTGTGATGTAAACCCAAATGTGTTTAGGGTGGTTGGTGAAACACTGACAGTGCAATTTAAATGTGATTCACAGGCATCAGTATCCTTTAGTCTCCACAGCAGAAGGAATCAATATTCTAGCCTTGTATTTAATGACCATAAAAATAGCAGTTTTTTTGGCTGTAAGTTTGTTCCTCTCAGTTACCATAAAAATGTAGTATCTGTAATGTGTTCATTCTACGAGTGTTGTTTGTGACTAGTGTCCATTCTACACATTCATATTTCAAAATGGATATAACTTCTACACTACAGTGACCTCCAAAAGATAATGGTAATATGTCACAGTAAGCTGCTATTAAGAATAGAATAGGAAAGCAGTTTTAGGTTTCTCACTCACCCTCCATATTGTTTTTGTTCCCAACCAAGTAATTTCCTTTAAAAAAAAATCATCCTCATATTTATCCATCCTTGGCAATTCCTAGCTAGAGGAAACAAATTAAGAAAAAATTAATTGACTTTATTTGCTTTAATGCTGCCAGCCCATATTATCTGTTTTCTTAAATGAGTTTGGAATTGCCAGCTTTGAGGGTATTACACTACATTCTGGGTTGCTGCCAGCATATCCTGAGCAAATATATTTAAATTGAAGGAAAGCTGCTTAAATATTCATGTTAAGCTCTTATTATGGTTTAGAGAAATGTGAAAACATTTAAGATTACATGGCCAAAAATTTATTTGAACTTTCAGAAGTACACTTTAGATTGATAGTTAATGTAGTTTAATATTGAAAAATTTCCTGTCTCATTAGCTGTGATATCATTTGTTTATGCTTTTCCAATTACTAGGACAATACAACTGTATTCTTTTTTAAAATATATATTAGAATTGATTCTTAGTACGGTTCAAGTGTTGTAGACAGTTTGAGTTCAAGTGCTATAGCTCTGTTCTTTGAATGTGAAAACCCCCTTTTGTCTCATAAACATTACATTCTATTACGATGTTAACTTTCTCTCCTTGCTTTACTGACTTGCTTCTTCAAAATATAGGTATTTGGCCCTAGAGTATGAATGTGGAAGATATGGCCCTGCCCTTCCTCTGCTATGAGGCAGGATGTGCAAGGGAGGAATGTCCTCCCTCTCACCCCTCTACACCTGAGGCAGGTGAGAGAGCTGGCCCTGTGGTTATAAGAGTAGGAGAGCTGCTCCTGCCCCTCACCAGCTGCAGTCTTCAGGAGGGCAGGACCTGCACCTAGCCTGGGCAGCACAATAGAGCCAACCCTGTTGCAGGAGGTGTGGGTGAGCCAGCTCTGAAGTTGTGAGCGTTGGAGAGCTGTCCCATCACTTATGTGTCATGTAGTGGTATTGACCAGTCATTTGTCCCTCACTACCTGCCACAGACAAGGGAGTTAACCTCCCCCTTACCAGCTGCAGCATTTAGGAAAGCAAGCCCTGCTCCTTGCCTGGGCAATGCAGAGAGCTGACCCTTTTTGGTAGAGGTGCGGGTGAGCTGGCCCTGATGGTATGAGAGTGGGATAGTTGGCCACATCCTCTTTGTCTCGATGTGATGGTGAGGGTGGGCAAGAGAGCTGACCTTCCCTCTTACCAGCGGCAGCACTCCTGAAAGTGGACCCTGCACCTCACCTGGACAGTACAGTAGAGCTGACCCTACTGACAAGAGCGCAGGTAAACTGACCCAAGATTGTGAGCCTGGGGGCTCTGGCCCCATCCATCATCTGTCATATGGTAGTGTGACATGGGAAGAGATGCCCTCTCACTCTCTGTCCCTCACTGCCTGCAGCAGGTGGAAGAGCTGGCCCTGATGTTGCATATGTAGGAAAGCAGACACTGAGTGCCTAAAAGCAGAACTGGCCCCACTCCTTGCTAATCACTGCAAAGGGAGCACAAGCCAAGGCAATATTGGAGCGCTCACCCTGGTGGTGAGGACTGGGGAGAGCTGGTGGACTGACCAACCCTGGAACTAGCCAGGTCCAGAGCCAAGGTTATGAACTGGCCCACCCCAACATTCACCCCATCCATGATCTACTGAAGCATGTAAAGGGACTGGCCCTGCAGACTCAAATCTGCAGGATCTCCCCAAACACAGGGCAACAACAGGATATCCAAGAAGAGACTCAGTGAGGGCACAGCATTAACAGTGTAGTAGAAACCAGAGGTCTCAAACCAGACCAAAGACTCTTTGCAATGACTGCTTACAAGCAAAGACTTATGGATAAAAGGGTTTACTGCCTGACTCTATGTCACCATGGCATTGATGATGAGATTTTTCCTTTTTATTCTTTATTTTTTTATCCTAAGTTTTGTTCTGTTTTATTTTGACTTGGGTGGTTGCAAAGACAGAGGGTAGATACAAGGGGACCAGAAATGAGTGGGATTGAGATGCATGAGGTAAAAAGACAGAAAGAATAAATAGAAAGAAAGTTTTTAAAAAATGCATGTTTGAGAACATGGCTTAGGAGGTGTGAGGATTTGCTACTCAAGCATGGGGTCCTGAATTCAGATTCTCAGAATTGACGGGAAAATCTAGGCCTGATCATGCATGCACTGGTAACTCCACAGCTGTTAGGGGAAGGCTTCCTGGCTGCCAGCCTTGCTCTGGGTTCACTGAGAGATCCTGAGAAAGGCTCATCTCCTTTGGCCTCAGTGCCTATACATGTGTATACAACCTACACACAAACATGCATATACACTACGTAAATAAACCACACACACATACACACACATACACACAATGCAAGTTTTAAATTTCACATAAAACATGTACTTACAAGCAACATGTTTTAAGGATTTTCATTCACTTAAACGAAGTATGACATATAAGAAGAGTTAATCTACAAATGCTAAAATGTAAAAAAAATTCATTGCATGGTCTAGAGTAAGCATATATGTGGGAGATTTCATTATCTTGCCGTATAGACAAAGGCCAGATGATCTGTCTTTCTGTGACTCTCTTACTCCTAGTTCCTTTGCCTTTCCCTTTCTGTAGGCTTTTTTTCATGGCAACATAAATGGTTGCATACATAAAGCATCTGATTTGGTATAAAGCAGGCTTATTCCCTTTACTTTCTTTCTAGATGAAGAGAGAGTTCACAGCTTATAAGTTCCAGAATGCCTTGTTATGCGTTTACAATTATAGCTTCTAATAATAGGAGAATGAACAATGATTTATGAGTTGGAGCATTTTTAAAGCATTCTGAGAAATTCAATATAAATTCATGAGACACAAGTGAAAATTCCCATTGTCCCTCCTCTAGTTATCACACAGATGGGGTCAAATATGCTAGACCTTCCCAGCAAGGAAAGAACCAGGGCTGTTTCATGCCTTCTAGTTGAGCGCTGTTATTTCAACCTAAGAGATTTACTAGTTATAGTCGTAGGAGGTGACACTGCACCGAACTTTTCTTAAAATTCTTAAAACAAAACATTTGAGTGATCTAATCCAACCAGCAGTGTACACTGATTTCTGCTTTATTTGCCATTGTGTTGAAGATGAATAAGTTTCTCTGTGTAAAAATTACAATTTATGTTTTGTGTGCTTGTGTGCATGCCTGTGAGCATGTGCTAATCAAGCATAAACCCTTCTGTGGCAGGATGTGAAAGGATCTCGTAAACAATAGTTTTGGTGTTTAGCTAAGAACATCTTATGACTATTTTAAATTAATTTAAATTATTTTGAGATAACAGATTGACAGTGAGCATTAATAATATCAATGTAACTGAGAATTTTAATAATGCTGTTTCTTTACTGATATTTTTCATGAATTTCTGAATTTTACCTGCTGTGCAAAATAAGTTTTAAGATGAGATAATTTAGAAAATTTTCTATAGTTTATTCACAAGGTTCAGTGATAACAGAATGGAAATTACTGTTTTGGGGAGCCTCTGTGTGCTAGACAGCCAGGCACTTGGAATGCAAGGTAGAAGATCAGGCTACAGAGCAGGGGTTGTTGATGACAAAGTGAGATGATTTATTTGGTTTTGCTAACTATCTTGTATATATATTTAAAATAAAAATAGAAAACAATGAAAGCATAAAGTGTATGGTAGAATATATTTTCATATTGGTCGTCATGAATTTTAGCAACACACTATATATGTTGGTCCTTCTTTCCAAGGAAAATCTCACAACTGAAGATAATATCTATTACAGGTCCAGAACGGAAGAAAGAAAACTTCTTCTTGGTTTGGGGTTGGTAGTAGAAAGACATATTGTTTCAAAACTTGCTTTATAATCTCTTCATGTTCTCTCAATTGTTCCCATATCACCCTTTCCAGAATACCATGTGCCAAGAAAGATAAATGTAACAACGTAATAATTATATCTTTGCTGTATTTATATTTAAGTGAATCTTTGCATTTATACCTTAGTGGATATTTGGGGAATATATAAATTGAAAGTACAACATTTTCATAATATTTGTTCAGTGGTATATTACTTTGCTCAAAGAGATAATTTAATTACAAAATCATCAGAAAATAAAATTACATTGATCATACACCCCTACTTAAATATTGCAAACATGAGTCAATGGGGAGAGGAGAGTGACGAATGTTGTTTGTCACTTGTTGGGGTGCCTTGTTTTCTGTGTCTGTGTGGTATGATGCACACTTGCACCTCTGAAGGCAGCTACCATTAGAAACTGTATCTTCTGCTCAACATAGAACTGAGTGGACAGCTCACACCTTATTCTGAATCAAGAGATAAAAATTCAGAAGGTGAGCTTGAAATTAAATTAGAACTTAAGTTTCTTTTGAGGAACTAGATACTAAGCTTTAAAGAGGTTAAGAAACAGGTTTGGCCTCAATTGCAGATATCTAAATGAAGGAATTTGTCTTCAAGGTTCTGAAATGCACTCAAGATATGAAATGGCCTTTAAATACAGGCTTGTCCTAGTGCCTGAAATTTCAGCTATTGCCATAATCCTGCAGTTTAGGGAACTGCCTCCAGATAGTTCCCATTAACATGTAGTTTATTACTGTGAAAAGTAATCCATTATCCCAGTAGGACATGTTAGCACATTACCTCAGCTTATCAGATAAACCTGCTATGTTCATTAGAGAAGCTATCCTGCCAAGGGGCTGATGCTGGGCCTAACCCAGACCAGTCCCCAGAAATACTCAAGTTATTTCCAAGGGACCATACATGGCATATTTGATTAAGAAATTTGATTTGAAATGTGAGGAGTTTCTAATGGAGGGCCAGTCTTATTGGCCTTGGATACCTTAAATTGTTGGAAAGTTGCAAGAGTGGTACACTTTTATATGGAAAAGGATAAGTTAACATGGGCATATACAAAATTAAACCTTACTAAAATTAAGATATTTTTATTATACAGGTGTTCTGTAATAGAATATAGAAATAGCTACTGATACATTTTGAATTTGAGTCTGAAGGTTTATTCTGTGTTAATTTACACTATTATTTAGGCTTAATTATTTTTTTCAAGGAAGCTACTTAGAGGTAGGGAGTGGATGGTACAGAAACATAAATCTTTGTAGTTTTAGCCCTCAAAATAAAAATATGAAAAAATAAAGCACAAAGTTTCCTCTAATATCAAGTAATTCTATGAAATAAGCATTCTCCATATCTATTGCAGTTGTAGAATGGTTTATAGAGCAGAATAAATGGTACTTAAGTTTTGTTGAATGGAAATAATATTTTGAGCTTAAAATATGTGTTTGCTACATATTTATACATACATTCATATGATATTGTAAACATAATTTTAAAATAGGATAGTTATGGAATATAAGCTATTTTCTGTAGTTTGTGAATTAATGAAAACTGGTATCTGGAATGTGGAACTTTTCACTTATAGCCATCTATATCTTTAAGTATGTTTTATTTATATACATTGTATTTTTAAATATTATGTGTATAAGTATTTTGCCTGCCTGCATGCGTATGTGCCCTATGTCTACCTGGTACCTGAGATCAGAAGAGGGATCTGAGCCTTATGGAAGGATGTGAGCCTTCTCTTTAGTCTCTAATATTTTTATTTTTTTAATCAAGAAAAAGTAAATTTCTTTTTTAGTTTGTAATAAATGTGGACAAAAATGATACATAGTCAATCCAGAGGAGAGGTGATTTCCAAATTCTTTAAAAGTTCCCTGAACAGAACAATTAGTTGCCTGATTGAAGTAAATTGTGACAAAATGTGGCATTCAGTATATTTAAGTTGATGACCTGTTGGAAAACAATCAAAAAGGAAGAAATGCAGCTTTTGCATATTTTCTTATGCTTAGTAAATGTTTATAATATCAATAAAATTAACATTCTTATAAATCTGCAGATATGTAACAGTAAGTAATCAAGGTATTATATAGGAGCCTTTGAGAAAATTCTATGTCTACTTTCCTTACATGCAACTTAATAGAATAAAATTTTAATTTCATGAGCTAGGTAATTGTATAAAGTATTCTAAACTTGATAATGTATAAGCATATGGCGATTAATTGACACCACTTAAGGTCACTTTACAAACCTTGTTACCTTTGCTGTATATTTTTAGTAGAGTAAATGCTTGCAGAAATTTTAGCAGAGTGCACCAAATGAAGATGAACAACATTGCAGTATGATACTTAGCATCAGTTAAATGTCAATAGTTCTCTGCATATCTATATGCAGTCTTATCAGTCACAATAGTCTGTTCATGATTCACTATCATGCAATATTTTTTTCATTGCTTATCCTGCCTTAATCATCTATAAGTTCAATGGGTTACTAGAAAACTTTTTTCTTTTGGAATAGAATTTGACTCTATATCCCAGGCTTCCCTAGAACCTACTTTGTCTTGCCATTTTCCTGCCTCATTCTCCTGAGTATCGCTATTACAGGCATGTATGAATGTTCAGCCTCATCTTCTGTTACTGAATTAGGAATTATAACCCCATTAACTTTTATTGCTTTGACACTTCAAAACATTATTTATTTAAATGTTTTTGTACATTTCATCTTGGATCTAGAATTATAATTTACAAATAGCACCATGTTCAATTAAACAGCTCTTTGGATGGCATCGAATCTGTGGCTCCATCCTGAAAACGAAGGTGAGGAACCATTAATAGTTTAGAAAAAAACATTTGACAGTAATTTAAAACAGCTAATCTTTGTATAATACTTTTATTTAAAATGGTGAAATACATTTTTTAAACTTGAAAATAAATTGCTTTGGAAAACAAAAACATTTCAAAAACAAAACTTTCTATAGATTCTTCTGTAGAAAATTAAATACATTCATGAAAAATATTCTGCTTCCTTGGAAGGTGTTAAGATACAGATACAGATTTTTGTTATCTAGATGGTCATTATTGCTATGCTTACATACTATGTAATTTTATTTTTGTATAACACATACATAATCAATAAAGCATATGTTGAGTTACAAAATACATATTTAATATGTAATATATATAGTAGTAGTATATGTGCACACACATGTGTGTGTCTGCGCTTGTGTAACCTCTTCACAGAAAATTCTTATAGAAAATTTCTTAAAATCTTAATATTAATGAAAGAACTTTCACCACTGATGATCCCATAATAACACATCTGTAGGAAACTGAGACATGTCTTTCTAGCTAGTCTGATAGACAGTTTGTTGATAATGATACTCAGTTCCTTAATTTAGTACTCTAGTTAACTTTCTCATCATATACATTCTTTTGGGGTCCATGGAAGAATGCTAACAGATGGAACCTGTTGGCCTAGGTCTTTGGCTCCCAGCTTCGTATAGAGGATCCCCAGCACTGTACCTGTTGAGTGCTGATGATGTAGCTGAAGCTATTGCTATTGGCTCAACCTCTTTGAAGCACTAGTGGTACACAGCTCCATCACAGTCACCATCCTTTGTATCTGTGTCTTTCTAAATGTTTACAGGAATTTCCAGATGCATCTGGTAATAGAGCCTACGGTTCTGGAGTGTGGTTTCTTTAGCAGAAAAGGAGCACCTACCAAAAAGGCTTTTATTCTGCCCCAAGTATTTATTACTGTGCTCAATTAATTTGAAAATGCAATACCTCTCTGTTTAGGAAGTCAGATAATTATCCATTTGAAATAAGAGTGTAACTGGTATCTGTTAAAAATTCTAATCTCTAAAAAATTTTTTTGTGTTTATGACCACAAAGTTTTATGACTTTAATGTTTAGAAAACTAAATAAAGGCTAAAGCAGGAATCATAATGATCTGTTAGGTTGGCAGAGGGTTAGTTACCCCGCCATTGCCTGCCCAACACACATAGAAATGTGATAGTCCCTTCCCTAGAAGCCTTCTCCAATGCTCGAACCTTAGCTGGTCTTATTTTGTTCAGATTTTGTGTAGGTGACCACAACATGTTTACAACACCTTTGCTGTGTTCAGAAGACATCACTCCTCCATATCTTCTGGGCTCTTATATTCTTGCCACCTCTTCTATCCGCTGTTTCCTGGGACTTGAAATGTATGTGTGGGGGGGTCATATATTTCGTTCTTTTGTGGCTGCACACTCACTGTTGCTTAGTCTCAGGACTCTGGATAACTTTAAGATACTGTATTAACTACTGCCTACGGTTATGAAAAACTTCACTGGATGGGTGGTGGTGGTCCATACCTTTAATTCCAGCACTCAAGAGGCAGAGAGGCATTTCTTTGTGAGTTCGAGACCAGCCTGGTCTACAAGAGCTAGTTTCAGGACAGCCAAGGCTGTTACACAGAGAAACCTTGTCTCAAAATACCAGAGAGAGAGAGAGAGAGAGAGAGAGAGAG
>LOEQ01002968.1:359313-370046 GCA_001685075.1 Bramus lutescens | reverse complement strand
AGAGAGAGAGAGAGAGAGAGAGAGAGAGAGAGAGAGAGAGAGAGAGACTTAGAAACTTCTCTGACCAATGTTAATAGGATGTAGAAAAAACATAAATATTAGGTAAAACAAAATCAATAGGTACTCTCTCCTTGGATCTATGATTACCCACTCATGAATTTTGACCATGTTTATATTACCATGAGTGAATTCTTTCCAATGGAACAGGTTTAGCATCCAACCAGGGAAGCTATTGCTTAGTTCCATTAAAAAGCTTGCCACCGTTGCCTGAAAAGTTGTTATTGTAGCTGGCAGAGTCCAGAACTGGGTAAGATCATTGATGCCATTTCTTCCCTAGCAGCTTTCATAGCACCTTCCAGCCTACAGGAGCTAACCAGCAGGAAGAGTTTCCTGGTGAGTTCGAGACTGATTTCTCTGTGTCCTGCAACCAAGGTATGTGGTGACTTCAGCAGCAGAAAATTCCCATCAAGTTATGGTGGGCAAATAAGTTCAATAGCAATAGTCTGTATTATTTTGTGTGACCCTGAGGACTTGCTGGCTAGTAGGGAGGTAGCATGTGCCTGGCACTGCGATTTTAACTTAATAACCCTTGGCACTTGGAAGCAGCATTGTTCACCCGTGTGTGTATCTTTCGTCAACATTTCTTTAAAATTATATGTTCTCATATAGTTTAGCTTACAAACCAATGGTGCTTCATAAACCTTGTTTTATATATCCTTAGTTTTGGTTACTTCCTTTCTCCTATTCCTTATATTCCCGCCCCACTTAGCACTTTACCTCCCAGTATTTTTCCCAATGCTTTCTTATCATGTGTGTTCTACTAATCTCACAAATTATATTTTTGACATAAATTTGTGAGATTATGAGTTTTTATGTAGCTTTTTTATGCTTACTTCCATTTGGTTAACCCTTCCTCCACTCTCTTATTTTATTTTTTAAAGAAAGAATATGCATCTTGCTTGGACACAGTAGTGATGATTCTTGGTGGTATAGGTGGATCATTCAAAGTGGCCAAAGAGCTAGTTCCCACTGTCATGACTCGTTGATGCAAGCTTTTTACAGCCTTCTAATTTTATCTGTGGCACTTCGATGTGGGTCATAGAAACTCTGTATCTTTGTTTTAAACCATAGTATGTCTTCAAAATTCTTTCTCTACTAGTCTTTGTGTCTCTCCCATCTGATGTCTTCACTTTTCCAGAAGTGTCATGACAACCACAGAGCCACAATTGACTGCTACCTCTTCTGTGATGTGTTTCCTGGCTTCTGTCCAGTTTTGAGTCCCTCAAGTCCCTCAAGCTTTGTTTCACTCTATTTTCCTGGAGGCCATTTCGGCACATTTATGCTTGCACAAATATTGAGAAGAGTAAAATCATCTCTCCAGAGCGGCGGTTCTCAACCTTCCTAATGTTACCACCCTTTAACACAGTTCCTCATGTTGTGGTGACTGCCATCATCAAATTATTTTTTGTTGCTACTCCATGACTGTAGTTTTGCTACTGTCATGAATCATAATATAATCGTCTGACATGCAGGATGATCTCAGGTGACGCCTATAAAGGTGTCATTCAACTCCCAAAGGGGTGCAACCCACAGGTTGAGAACTGCTGCTCTAGAGTATCAACTTTATTTACCACAGCACGCAGAAAAGCTTAGTAGAACACTCCAATGAAATTATGTGGGGAATTTTGAATCTTGACGGGCAACTTGTTCCTTTTAAAATAGAAAGGTAGTTCTCAAAATAAACTTATTACATTAGTGTATAATACAACTTTATAATCTAATTTGTAGCAGTATGCGTTATTAACACTGATAGGAACAGTTGCAAATATGATAGAAGTCTTTGGAGTTTGATTTACTTCCTAATATAGTAAGAATGATACAGTATGTACATTATCACATTGCAAGTTGGTGCATTTTTTGTATATAGAGTATATTTGCAGCTTTATCCTGGAGATATTTGCATTTATTTTTTTGCACAGTAGGGGGTTAACTGCATATAGAGAATCTTCAATTTTCACTATGCGGTTTCTTAATTTTCTCTGAAAGATACCTGAAGAACTTCACACAGTCTTGCTAACATCAAATCTTGTCCTTAGATGCCTGAGGGAAAGCAGAAGGGCATTCAGGACAAGTCATTTTTTTTCTTTGATTAGAAGTCATCTGTCTTTTCTGTTTTGGCTTAGGAGCAAATTGACTCCTTATAATGAGATTTATGTAGGTACTCATTCTGTTATTACTGTTAAAGGTGACATAGAACAATAGAACTGTTTGTAGCAGTGTGTGCATAATATATATGACCTAATTCTATACATCACCAGAGAGTATCAGATAAAAAGATGAGGTTCTGTGGAGATAAGGTGATAGCAGTTTTCTATTTCTTGATAAACAGAAGAATGAACTTGCTTCCCAGTACCCAGTTGCTATGAATAAAGCCACAGAGATATTTAGAATATTGATCCCAGTTTCTTATAGTAGATATATATTTTTTTGCAGATGCGACAAATTACTACCAACGTAGTGGCTTAAAATAATACAAATTTGTTATGTCACTGTTCTGTATATACAAGCCAGCTGTAGTTCTTATGGGAATAAACACAAAATCTAGACATGGCTATATTTTGTCTCAATGATCCAAGAGAAGTAACATTTCCTGTTTATTATAGTTTCTACTAATATACTGTCCCCTGTGATTGTAGTACTGAAATTCTGTTTTATTTATTTCCTGCTCTAGCACTTGTCCTGGATGGCAGCACATTCCCTTTCTCATGGATCTTAAAATATCATAGATGATCTTAGAGAGATCTATGTTAAGTGAAATAAATCAGGCACAGACATATGCCATTTTACCCTACTCATATATGAAATCTAAATTTGTTACGTATTTAAATAGACCATAGAGTGGCAAGCACCAAAGACATGAGTGGTTGGAGAGAAGGGGGACAATTAATGTGATGGTGAGCAAATTCTAAGCAATTATAGTATTTTCAAGGAAGTGTATAATATAAGCAAATAAGTGCAGTAAGAAAATGACAGAGAATGGTATGTGTGAGAACAGGAAAAGGCAGAGTTCAATTGGGAGTGATTACAGATGGACTTTTTGGAATATGGTAAAAACACTCTGATTGATGATTGCCATTCTGAACAAATTAAGAAACATTAAGTTATATAATTTAAGTCAAGGAATTTTATGATCATTTCAAATTAAAACTTTTTAAAAAGCCTCCAAAATAGTAAGAGCCAATCAAACTCTCATATAATTTTTCTGATACACACATGTTTTCCATTTTTAAAGATTCATATGAGAAGACTAGGCTCTCCTGGATATCATGTAATAATCACATTCCAGGCTTGTGCCTTAATTCCATTGCTCCATCACATTGGTTCCATATGGTAGCATTTCTCAGATAACATATACATACTAAAAGGTAACTTTCTGTACTAAAAGTAAATGAAAATAATTTTTATTCTTCTCGGTTTTCATTAAGTATTTTGAATCTGGATTTACTATGGGATTACCAGTTTGGGTCAAATTGAGCCAAAAAAGAAGAAAACATTTAAATAATATATATTTTTTTAAATTTCAAGTCCCCATACTTCTGGTATTTAATAGTTTAGCCATGGACTCAGCATGTTAGATTGCAATGTCTCCTGAAAGTATTAGTTATTCTTACAACACGTAAGCTGAACACTGCTTCAGAGGATGTCTGATATTGATTTCAGTACTGAGTTACATGGATTTTAACTTCAGAATCATCTTTGGAATATATGTAATCCATCTGTGCTTAATTTTGCTCAGGAAAAGCAGAGAAGCAACTTAGATGATAACAGTATGTTCATGTTTGTTGAGTTTGTCAGGTCACACCACTGTATGGCAGTTATATATTGTTATTATAGAGCCAAACATAGCTACTGCTTAAACCCAATGCCCCAATAAACATTTTTTCTGATATAATAGTGTGTGCCATCTGATATTGGAGCCAATTATTTTTAAAACTGATGACTGATTAGCGAATGGATGGCATAAGAAACTACGTTTCAAAGCTGAACAAATAGTGGATGTTTCCCAGAGAAGGTTGAATTTACCTTAAGTTCTCTTTATTTTTTTAAAGTCACCATATATTTATCTTTCAGAAAAAAATATAAGAATATATTACTAAATTAGGGATTTTTCAAGATCTCAAAGATTTTTTTCTTACTCTAAAATCTGTGTTAAATGTATTTATTTTTTCTTCTTAGAATGACTATTTAGGGGACCAGCTGCAAACCTTGCCTGTAGTCATGGGTTATTGCATTGTACTTCATTGAAATTTTTACCACATCTTCTTATGAAAAGACTACAGTGAAGTCTTAAAGGTAGAATAACACAGGCTTTTGAAAGGATTTACACCTAGCATAGATGGAATCTATCAGGGAATTAGATCAATAGAATTTATAAGCCAGTTGACAACAGAGCTCCTAAATTGTTCCTCCACTATTTCAATGTACTCCTTTTGGTAGTCTGGAAATGCAGTGTGGCCAAGTAGGTCATTGATTTGAGAACAAATCAATCTTGATTTTCCTTGGAGAACTCATTATAAAAGTGTATTGTTAGACTCCAGATTTAGAGAAGCTGACTTAGTAGATCTATAGTGGGATTCAGAGATCTCTATTTTTGATGACTTTCCCAGGTGGGGTCTGGGGTATGAGGTCCAGGGATCACTGTGAAGAAACTGTCCTTAAAACTTATAACTGCAAAAAAATTGTTCTCTGTCTAGAGAACATTAAGCAGGACACTCATGTTATTTAAATTAAGTAAATTCACATATATTAAAATGCCAGTCATGTCAAGTATTTAGAAACATTTTCAGAAAGAAAATTATCCCTAATTTGGAGAAGAAGATTGAATTAGCTCAAGTCATGTAGGGGTTGTGTGCTGTTTTGACTAGAGAGTGGCTATGGAAAAAGCATGAGGTAATGTGAATGTGATCTTCCAAAATGAGCTAAAAACACAAGAACGTCAGTAAATCAAATACAGGTTTATTTAAATTTTGGCCTCTAGTCAATGCTATGGTCATTCACACTCTATGCTGTTTTGATCCTCACGAACTCAGTTGTTTCTAAAATATTTCATGTTGGCATTATCAGTATTTTTAATTTGTCAAAGTGGTTCTTTCTAGAATATGGTGCCATTACCTTGAAACTTAAAATTCATCTGTCATTAAAATTAAACTGTTCTGTTATTAATTCTCTTTACTTCAAAGAAGTACATTGTACTTTAATGTTGACAGTAGTTTCTGCCCCACCCAGTCCTGAAGACTTTCAGTTCCAAAGAAACACGCAGAAGCCTACATTAATTATAAATTGGTTGGCCTATTAGCCTAGACTTCTTATTAACTAACTCATAGATCTTAAGTTAACCCATAATTTTTGTCTGTGTTAGCCAGGTGTCTTGGTACCTTTTATCATTGATGCATTCTCATCTTGCTTCTTCTGTGTCTGGGTGATGACTACAGATTGAGACTTTCTTCTACTCAGAATTCTCCTATTCTGGTTGCCTGGCCTATACTTCCTGCCTGGCTACTGACCTATCAATGCTTTATTAAACCAATACAAGTGACAAATCTTTACAGGGTACAAGACCATTGTCCCACAGTACTTTAAGAATGTGTTTTTAATACAATTTTCATTAATGGATTTTATTTTATTTTTACTTAATATATAAGCTATAGGTGCCAATGAGTGATTTGTGGTGTTTATCTCTTGATTTGTGTAAAATACTCCTACCAGTAGTGCTTCAATGCATGGAAGAGCCTGAAAGCAGAGCAACAATGAGTAGATTATTTGAGTGTTGAGCTTGTGATACTCAGACACTTAGGGCCAGGAAAGTAGGTTCTTCATGTCTTTGAGATGTTAGCTGCAAATCTGGCACTCATTGAAAAGCTGATTCAGTCTCTAGCTTGTGACATAACATTTGTTTTCTTTCATTCATACTTTTTCTAGGACATAAGAAACTTTTTCAAGATTTTAATCCTTCTTCAGTAGAAATTGCACTGGCACCAGTACTTTCTATTTAAAAGCTCTGTTGTAATTTTTTTTAAAAATTAATTTTAGGAATTTTATCAGGAAATTCTTGTAGGAGATTAAGGTAGAAATCTAGAAATGTTTGTGGTTATCTATAAAATAGGAAATTAGAAACAATTTAGTTGATTCTCAAAGGATGGGTGAGTTTTGAAGGTGTTCATTTATTGCTTTCAAATAACATCAAAAATAGATTTTCTTTTAATATTTGACTACCTACCTGGCAGTAGTTGTATCACATGACACAACGAAGTGTAACATATATTTTTTCATTTCTTGTTTAGTAAGTTGCATGTCAAAAAACATATGCTAAATTTATTTTTTCTAATTTCATATATGAATGCTGCTGTTTTACAATTTTCTCTCCTCTACCTCCAGATCCTCTCAAGCCACATCCACCAACTATTTCTTAAATCCTTGGCCTCTTATTCTCTAATGATTAGTAGAGGAATCAGTCTAGAAATGACCAGAAGGCCTCCTCTATGAAGACTAGTACACACACACACACACACAAAGAACAATATCCTGCGTTAATTTGTGTGTGTGTGTGTGTGTGTGTGTGTTCAGGGCTTACCTCTTGGTTTTAGATTACCTCTCAGGGAAGCTTATTTCTGGAGAAGATTGATTTTTCCCTTTCTCATTAATGGCCTATAATTCTTCATTTAGGAATGGGACTCTCTGAGATTTATCCCTTTCACAATGGCTGGCATATTTGTGTTGCCATTTTTCAGGACTTGTCTACATCACCATGTCTTTGAGATGTTATGGTATGGCTACCTTATCTTATAGATGACACTATATCACAATAGATGCCCTGCCATCTGGATCTTATGCTCTCTCTGCCTCTCTCCATGATGTTCTGTTAGCTTCAGGTGAAGGGATTGTGTTCTATCTATTGGGCCTGGGCACCCTATACTCACTTGTTCTTTGTGTTTCATCTAGGTTTGACTTTCTGTAATAGTCTCTGTCTTCTTTTTTTTTTAAAAAAAATAGAAATTTCATTGATGAGGAATGTGAAGTACACTTATATGTGGTTGTAAAGGTGTATATATAATACATGTAGAAGTGATTTCAGTTTTGAGAATGGGTTCTCTTCTAGGGTCAAGCACTAAGGTAGTTAGCTTTATAGTACCTGGCATGAATTCTCTTATTGAACATGACTGACATCCCATTAGACAGCTGTGGGTCACCCCCAAGATATGTGCTACTACTGCACCTTTTGGACACCTTGCCATTCTGGTCATTCTTGAGTTTCATGGACATTACAGCTGTTTGCTCCACTCCCTTGTCTACTTGCATAGCTTATTTCAGTGCTGTGAGAGCTCATCTTCATGTAAGAGCCTTCCTCGTCAGTTCCAACTACAATTCTCCAAGTTCTTTGTCTGAAGTGTTTCATAACAATATGCATTTTATAGCCTTTTCTAGCTCTAGAAAAATAACTTTATAGTATAGTGTGAAACAATTTTCTTTGTAAAATTTTTAATAGGATATTTTAAAACTGCATTGTTTTTGTACAGAAGAAGCCATTTGAGTGGAAAATGCATATAAATAATTGAAATGTGAATTAGAGAAAAAGCCAAGAATTCATTTGCAGTTTTGAATAAAGCCAAATTTCATTTAATTATAGAGTAGTGGGCTTTAAACATATATTTTTAGTCAAGTTTGTAAAACTGCCAGGTGCTAAGTAACATTGATAGGCCAATTATGGTCCATGCTTTATAGACAGATTTTTTACAAGATAAAAGCTTTCAAGATTTGGCTCTGAGACAAGGATTTCAATTCCTCTATTTAGTTGGTGAAAATGTACAATGATTCAAATGTATAATAAGCAAAGTTAAGGTTTTTCACATAATAAATGTGGGGTTCTAACTCCTATTATTCAATGCTTTTCTTACTTCCTAGAGTGAGGAGCAAAGTAGGTAAGACCCTGGGAAGGCACCATTCAGGATATGTTAACACTCTGAATTTTATTAGTTATAAATTCCTGAATATTTTCTTGGCATCTCCTTGACCTAATACCTTGCATGTCTCTTTACAGTGGGTCTTCACTTTTGAATGAATTCAAAGTTTTAGCTACTAGCCAGGGGAATACATTGAAAATTTGAAGGAAATGCTGGAATGATTTCATTTTGATTTAAAAAGTTGAAAATGCTGTTTTGGGAGTGACTTGAAAAGTTCAGATGATAAATTCTTGTAGTTTTGGTTTGAAGTAAATTTAAAAACTTTCCCCTGGGCACTGGATAAGATACATATGTTTTACTTGCTCCAATTTGCCTTTCTGGAACTTTGTATAACTGAACTATATGTGGGTAAAGTAATCATATTTTGAAGGTAAAACCTTAGGATCTTTCCTTGCACTATGATGAGCATCAAATCACAAAATTAGTTAATAAACTTTTCTAAATTTGACTGGGGCATAGAACTTTCTACCGTGTGTTATAATGTTCCACACTTCTTCGTACAAGCTCCATCTTCCTGCCCTTCTCTTCCATCACAAATCACTTGGAGTTATTTCATTAAGGGAGAGTGAATACAGATTCATATAGACCTGGGACTGAGTGAGTCAGATTGGGGGAAAGGGACTACTTCATTTTCAGTAGGACAGTGGTCACCAGAGCTTGAGTGTATGTCTTTCAGAAATCTAAAGGGATGATTCTTACTATGTGTTCTGGGACAATCCCGCAACTACTTGATCCCCTGACTACAACACCATAATTGAGAAAATGAGGTTGTTTGTTCAAGGTTTTGAAATTTTATGTTTTCATATTAATTTATCTGCATGACTGTCTAAACTATTGTGTTCTATGAAATGTGATTTATTGTTTTAATGCTGTTGAAAGATCATGCAGATTTTCTTTTTAAAGGGAGAAAAATTACTGACATGCAAGATAAGGAACTACATTACTCATAGTCTTTAGTTCAAGACAGAGTCTACTACACAGGGAGACCCTGTATGAATTAACAAAAACAAAACGCAAACAAACAACAACAAAAAATTAAGATCCATACTAATGAAAATACATAATTGAAGTTTTCTTTCTCTTCTCTTCTTTTTTCTAGAGGATGTGTTCCAAGGGATTGTTAGGTTAATAAAATTTCCAAATAGGATTTTAGTTACTGCTTATGAAAAACTGTATTGTTGGGCTCAGTGAGTGAAGACACTGTCACCAGGCTTTACCACTTGACAAGAAATCCCACACTCTTGAGGGGTCCTCTGACCACACACACACACAACGTGCACACATGTATCCATGCATGTGTTCATGTATATGCACAAATATAAAATTTGAATGTGAATGTGATTATTTAATAATATTTTAGATGATTAAATGTTTAACATCAACAGTGAACTAAAGATTTGCAAGGAAAAGTTTTTTAATGACAAATTTAGTTGGTAGTGATATACAAAATGCTTACTGGGCTTTTTAAATAATGAATATGCTAACCACTCTGTCTTAAGTATTTGTTTCCCATTCTTTAGCACTACCTTGAAAAAAATTATTTTATAGTTGTATGAATTCTAAAGAGGTGGACCAGTTTTGTAACCTGGCTTTAATTTAATTCTGTCCAGACCAGAGTGATGAATGTCTTCTTGGAGTGACACTTGTATTCGGCATGTAATCTACACCTGGACAGTCCTCTTCCCTACCCCTCACTCCCACCCCCACCACCCTACCCTCTGCTAATGGTTGTTCTGGGACAGAGAGGAACCAATGCCAGAGGAAGAAGTATTCTTTCCTCCCCTATCTATTGCGGTCATCATTTCTACCACCAAGGATTAGAGTTCTGCTGCATAACATAACCCTCTGTGTGGCCAACATGGGGACACATTCACATTCACTGATGGCTCTGAGGCACCTTCCCACTTAGCCAATTGACAGAGGAGACCTGGTTGTGTTTCATTTTATCCCCTTCTCTTAACCAATCGAGTAACCTTTTATCCCTGCTCCTGACATGGCATGGGGATGAAAACTGCTTTATTGTAGCCTTTTTCTTAATCTCTTAATAGGAACCACAATTTAAAGGGACAAACAGAGAAGCTGTCATTATGTAATCTTTAAAAGGTGAATAAATGACAATTTTGCCTTGTTGGTGAAGCCTACAGCTTTTAGGGGTCAGTCATTTTCAAAGTATCTGACACACATAGGGAAGCCCTGCACGTTTGGGGCTCTCATATCCTGGAGATAGGGTACGGGTAGGTGATGTCTTGGAACACTGACTTCAGTGCTTATTGGAGGATCATTTCCTTCAGATGTAGTGAGCCTTTGCCCCCAGCCTGTAAGCTTACTCACCAGTTTCTGAGAAACAGGAAATAGCATGTCACTGTCCTCCCACACATGAGTAATAAGCTGTATAAGGGAAGTATGAAGAAAACAACTTACAAAAGATTCTTAGCATTTTCCAATCGAGTAGCAAGTGTTCCTCTTTGTCATTAAGTTTTATGCACATGAAAGTGAGTAGTGGACAGATACCACAGAGTTATAAATAGCAGTATATATTTGGGAAAAAAGTTTTAAAGTGAATTCAGTAAAGCAAATATGAACTTTACCTCACCATTCTTTTCATGTCACTATATGTAATAATAGTTGTCGATTTATCAGTTATGTATTTTCTTGTTGTCTTCTTAATATTTCACTTTTTTAAATAATTTATTATTATTATTATTATTATTATTA
>LOEQ01002968.1:342720-353263 GCA_001685075.1 Bramus lutescens | reverse complement strand
TCTCTCTCTCTGTCTCTCTCTGTCTCTGTCTCTCTCTGTCTCTCTCTGTCTCTCTCTGTGTCTCTCTCTCTGTCTCTCTCTCTGTGTCTCTCTCTCTGTCTCTCTCTCTGTCTCTCTCTGTCTCTCTCTCTCTGTCTCTCTCTGTCTCTCTCTCTCTGTCTCTCTGTCTCTGTCTCTCTCTCTCTGTCTCTACCCTTCCCCCATGACTGATAACATGTCTAGAGGTTAATAATATGGTAGGAACAGACACGGGTTTGGAAGAGGGTAATGTACCCTGTAGAGCTGATGCTTTCCTTCACTGACTGGAATTCTACCGCCCTTTAGTGTCTAGTGAATTTAGCAAAGTCAACCTGGTAAGCAAAGAAATCACAGAATTTATATTCTTCAAACCACCCATTATGCACCTGTCTGAGTCCATGTGAATGATGGAAAGAACATATATTAACATTGTATATGAAGTGTGTTACAGAGAATGTAGTTAAGAAGCATTAGGCTCAGAAAAATCATATGATGGAGTCTAAGCTTAAGTATAAAGTTTGGATTTAATTTAAAAAGTGTATAGTTTTTATAACTTTAACATTTTTCTAATTAAAATGCGTTTGTAGGTTTTGGTTTTTTTTTAAGTGTTGTGCTGTACTTTTGAAGAGATAAGTATGTATTGCTCTGCATCTGGCCTGTCATAAGGAAGGGAGGAAAAGACTTCCTCCACCTCACTGTGGTTAGTAGCACTTTTTGACAGCTTATGAAATATATTAATGATGCAAAATGTGTATAGTGCTGGAATTCATGTACAACATAGACAGTGGCTATGAAATTCAGTATAGTATAGGATATTGAACAAAAATTATTGACTGTTCAATGCATGTTGGAAATGTAGGTGAGTGGTTCAGTGCTTGCCTAGCATATAAAAGGCCTTGGGTCTGATTCTGAACACTACACACAAACCACCTACTCAAATGAACTAGACACTTACAATTTGCACACAATAAGTACAGATGAGTAGTTGTATACTAAAATTGCATATAAAGGATATAAACTTTTAGATGTCTAATAAATACATCAGAAAGAATGCACATATCACAGTAGTTGATTGGCATAAAGGAGGTAAATATATGTGTGTGTGTGTGTGTGTGTGTATGCACATTAAAAACATACAACTTACTTTGTTTCAATTTTGAATTTTTTGTTCATGTAAAATATTGGAAGAAATTTAACATGGTTATGCTATCTTTTCCATTTTGTGATTACAAAACCAAACCAAAGAACACCATTCAATTAACTTCGAATGTAACTGCTAATGGGTTCAATCAACTGCATGTTCGTTCATGCAGAAAATTGAACTTTTGGAGAATTGGTAGCTTGTGTTATGGTGTTGTCTTAGTCCACCCTCCATAAAAATATTTATTTCAGAAGTTTTTGAACCTTTTCTCATAAATCTGTTATTTTTAGTTTTATCATTGTTTATTTTGGGTAAATACAAAGTAGAAAAATAAAAATATTCTTAGGAAAAGGATCCAGTTTTTAGAGAGTTAATTGCAAGGATCCTTTTCTGTTGACCACTGCTTTCAAACAAGTTAGTGGACAATATATTGTGGCAATTGTAGGAAAGACACCAGGACCCAGGAGACTGGATACGTGTGCTCTTAACTTTTAATCTACGAAGTAGAATGATTGCAGTGCTTATTTTATTGGCTTGCTGGGAAACCACAAACACAAAGAGCTTGAAACTTTACTGAATTATGTTGCCTTTTATGGTAATTATATAATGGCTAAGAAAAATATTGGTTATTATAGAATATTTGCTAATTAACTTTTCTCGTGGGGATGTTTACTAATCGAAAAATCTCATTTTGATAACCTGAAAAAATGCTGTTCTCTCTCATATGTTGAAATATCTCCTCATTTTCTCTGGTCACCTTGTATTAATGCTACATTCAAACTAAGTACTATTAGGAAAACTTTATGAATGATTTTCCTTTGCAGAATTCTAGAAAGCTATGGTCATTACTACTTAGAATAACATACAAGTAATATGGTCAATGTAAAAGAATATACAATATTAAAATATCAAACAATAAATTATCACAAGAATGTGAACTCATTTAAAGGTCATTGTCTGGAATTAAAGATAACTATAGCCTAAAGTACCTGTAAGATTCTTCATAGTTATTTTTATGTATATAATTTAAAAGACATTAGTATTAATTTAAAACCACAGTTGCATAAGTCCATATTTAAAAAAAATGAAGTGCATATAATATTTAAATTTAAAACAGATTTCAAGAGTGAGGAATACAAACAGATGAGTAGTTTAGGTGGTATGCCCAGTGGAAAATAAAGCCTGATCCTCCTTTGGTTGTGTATTGAGGAGAAAGAGGATGAGAAGGGTGATATTGGGGAGAAAAGTCAAAATTTATCACAAGAATGTTGGAAAAGTTTGAAAAGTAAATGTTTCATTATTTTAGAAATTATTCATGTTTGTAAAGCTTAGGTCATTGAACAATTCATTAAGTTATGTTTTTCTTTCATTACAATCTTGCTTCTTCTGTAGCTGCTGTTAGACTGTTAGCCATGATGAGGCATGGAATGTGAGGCAGGATTTAAACATGTAAGGTATTTTTCAGGCCATTCTATTGGCAATATGTAGACTTTGACCATATGGTAACTCAGGGCATTTACACTCATTTGAGAGGTTTATTCATATCTGCCTGCTGCAAGAAATTAGCACTGTTCACACTTGTTTAGCCTTAATCAAAATCTTAGCAGAAGCAGAGTGGTAAGGTCACCATCTGCCACACAGAAATGCCAGTTTCAAATGAAATGCCAATATCAAATGAGCACCAGGACTGAGGTGTGTTTCAGTCTTCAAGATTTTTTAAAAATAACTTCATATGGATTAAATATAAATCAGTTTTCCCTCTCATGTATTTAGATCATGATTTAAATTTTATATTGTCAGCTTCATGAAAACAGCTGTGAAATCAAATGAATACTGTTGTCATCTCTAGAGATAGCATGATGGTAGCATATCTTTAAGATCCGACATGCTCTTTGGGTAAGATACCTCTTGAAGCTTCAGCTGAGGACCTGAGTAGGCACCTTCGAATTTTTTAGTTAAAGTATTAGACTGTGAATTCTCTTGACTAAAAAGTAAATTTTTACTGCAACTTTAATGTAAATGGAATTTTATGTTGAATACATTTATTGACAATAGTGCAAGCTACTAAATGCATATCTACATGCCGCATTTTTATATAAACAACTCTTTAGGTATTACTAAGCACTTCTAAAATCTGGACTCAAAATTTAACTTATGAGATAGCTTATAAAATGCTGACAATATTTTGGTTGCATCTTTAACTTTGTATATTATATTGACTTTAATTTACTTAGTGTATCTCTAAAAAACATCACAATTAATGGTCAGTGGGCATATATATTGATTACATTTTCACATTTATGTATTTATGCATGTATATGTGTATATGTGTATTGTGGGAGCCCATGTGCCACTGTCTGCAGGAGTGGACTATGGTCTTGGGGATCAAACTCTGGTCCTCCAATTTGTATGTCAAGGGATTTGCTACACTGAGCTACCTTGTAAACCCAGATGCAAACTAATGAGCTTAGTCTTTTATTATACCTTTTCTAACACCAGTTTTTAAAGCAATAATAAAATTGAAGTCTGTATCTAATGTAAATAAACATTTTTGTTTTGGTCCACCACATCCACTATGTTTGGTCATATTCCCCATTTGGTTTAGTATTTATATCAGTGCAATGTTAGATTTTCAAACGTGTATCAATGTATTTTCATGGAAATAGATTTTTTTTCTGATAAGATGAAAATTCAGTGAGCAACAGATAAAAAAATGGACCAGATAGTTGATAGCATATCTTTATTTTACTTTTATTTTAAAATTTATACTTAAAAATGATAAAAATTAGACAAGAAATGTCTAAACAGGTTTAAATCTCCTTTCCATTGTGATGGCTACTAATATCATTTCTTTGACCTCATTTTTCTCTGTGACCTTTACATCTTCACAGTCTGTACCATTTATTCTAATTTTATTAGCAAAGATCATGGGAATGTCTCTTTTAATTTTTGCTTCCTTTTTTGGATGGTTATCTCATATATGTAACCCTTTTTCAAAAAGGAGAATTTCCTTTTCTTATATTATAAAGTTAGTATTATTTTTATACTAATACAATATTAAAAATAGCTCGGGATGTCATCATTGCACCTATTTTCTTTGCGTGTTCATTTTTAAAATTTCATGTAGATAAGGAGACAAAAATAGGTTTGGGAGGAGGTAGAGGGGCATTTTGGGACATATGATCTAAATACATTATATGCATGTGTAAATTTACCAAAGACTACATTTTCAATTGAAAATAGATTGTTTTCTCATATGATGACAAAATAAAATATAGTAAAATGAAGCAAAAACTATCATATTTAAGTTTGACATGGCAAGCCAACAAGAGGAATAATCCCAAGCGCAGGTGAATCAGAGACCCATTCATTCTCACATTCAGTAGTCTCACAAAATGCTACGCTAATAACTATAATATATACACAAAGAACGTGATGTATACCTATGTAGGCGCTGTGTATGCTGCTTCAATTTCTGTGAGCTCATATCTGCCATGCTTAGTTAATTCAGTGGCCCATGTTCTCCCACTGTCCTCAATCCCTTCTGCCTATTGCAGTATTCCCACCCCTTCCTCCATGGGATTCCCTGAGCTCTGCTGGGAGGGATTCGATGGAGACCTCAAATTTAGACTTTGTCTATGTAATGGCTGGCTTTATGTGGAGTATCTATGCACCTGTTCCCCTATGATGACAGAGCAAGCCTCTCAGTTGACAAACTAAATAAGGCACTGATATATGAGTATAGCAGGATATCATTAAGAATCACTTTGAGTTTTGTTTTTAGATTAATTTGATTTTTTCCCTAGGTCTCTGGCATATCTAACCTCTGGGTTTTGGTTACCCAAGCAGTATCAGGTATGGATTCATTCTTGTGGAGTGTGCCTTAAGTTAAATTAATTATTGATTGGTTACTCCCATAAATTCTGTGACACCATTATCTTAGCATATTTTGCAGGCAGGACAGAATTTAGGCCTCGCTTTTGTGAATAAAGTCTCAACATGGATGAGTGAGAGTCCAAATGGTAGGATTGATCATCCTTTGGCTATATGCTCAAGAATGGTATGACTGAAGCTTAGAATTGTACTTTTAAGGTCTGTAAAGAATTAGGCTGGAATTTTAATGGGGATTGCACTGAATCTGTAGATAGCTTTTAGAAGGATGGCCATTTTTTTCTGCTAATCCTATTGATTCATGAGCATGGGGGATCTTTTCCCATCTTCAATTTCAAAGACTATATTTAAAAAAAAATGACTTGAGATCTACAAGATAATTTAAAATAAAAAATTAGTTCTGAAAATTTCTATGATAACTGCTGAGTTTTTAATAACTTTTAATGCTGGAATTATTTTTTTGTTAAATTCCATCGAATTTCCTTATTGGCTAATTACTTAGTGAAGCAAGTTACTAACATTACCATGCAGTTACTGATGTGTTGAAACAAGGTTTGCTATAGGTAGCTTATACACACAGTTACATGTTAGTGTTTGTATGTCCTTCAAACTTGTACTTTTAGAAACTATCATGCACTGTTTTGTAAATTAAACTCAAACAATCTGATGGGTCTTTATCTGTTAGATGATTATATATAATTGTTTTAATTGTATATTGTGATATTTTTGATTGTGAATATTCTCATTCTCACATGGAGACAACATATAATATTTAATAGAGAGATGGTAGAGCCTGCCAACTCTGATATTCTTATAAATCAACTCAGATGTCAACAGATGATTGGTTGTAATCTCAGTTACCAGCCTGTGTGTAGTCATATCATTTTCTGAGACTTCTGAAAATTTACAAAAGGACTTTCAAAGTCATTCTGCTAAAGTATTTTTTTTTCTGTTTCTAAGAGAAGTTTTCATAGTACACGGCATAAACTTGGGATTGAAACAAAACCTCTTCATCAATGCCCATAAAATAGATTTACACCAATTGTTGTCAAGAGCAATAAACTGCTGATTATTTTTGAAGAAGCAAACTAAAAGACTTTATCACATCAATTCTAATTACCTTAAACTATTGCTCAAGTCTGCCATTTTGTTATCTGTGGAGTTTAGTTGACTCCCACATCATTGCTTTCCAGTTTTCCTTCTTAGCCTCCTGTTTAAAGCTTCTTTCTCTCTCTGTAGGATACACACACATGTAATTCTACTCTATTCAAAGCTTCATTTTCCTAGTCATTGCTGCTGTAACCAGAACCTTGACCAAAACATAAACATTTCCTTCTGTGGATTCATAAGACATTTACCTATATAAAAATGGTTCCTGATTGTTGGGGGAGGCTGCTTGTTTGTTTCCCAGCCATCCAGACTCCCAAAATAATCACACAGAAATCTGTATTAATTGCAATACTGTTTGGCCAATAGCTTAAGCGTCTTTCTGGCTAACTCTTTTCTCTTAAATTAACCCATTTTTATTAATCTGTGTATTGTCTCTTGGCTGTGGATTACTGGCAAGGTTCTGGTTCGCTCCAGCAGAGGTATCTGTCTCCTACAGGCAGCTACATTGCTTCTCACTGACTCCTCCTACTCTTTCTATATATATCTCTTCCAGCATGGCTATATTCTGTTAAGCCATTGGCTGAGATGTTAACTTCATGGTTGACCAGGGAGCAGAACGTAAAGCTTGTCTTCCTACTCCATTAGAGTTTTCTTTATTTTTCCCATCCATGGCCCCAAGCACAATTTTTCAACTCACATTCAGGGTGGGTCTTCCTTTCTCAGTTAATCTTCTCTGAAAGCATCTTCATGGGCACATCTAGAGATGTGCTCTCTACTCATCTATGTAGATCCAATCAGCATCACAATGAAGAACAACATTAGAAGTCATACTTTGTTATTCTATAGAAGTTCTCCTGTGAACACAGGGATTATTTTAATTTTTGAAAAACTCTGCACTTGGTTGATTTTATTCTGAATTTCATATAATTAAATGGCATCCATAGTGACAGGTTGGGATCAATAATCCTTTGTGTTACTAAGGAAATACACAGTTCTGATAGCTTTCACAGATATTTGAAAGATAAACTTAGAAAACTGCATTATTTTGAAACTTGTGTTTATAAATGACATTTATAAAATTGTTTTTTTGAATTTAGAATTAATGTAGGCCATTTTAGTCTAGTGGATGCATTGTAAATGCAAAAGGAATACTCATATATTATATCTTCAGAGGTGATAATTACTAATTAAAAATAAATTAAATTTTAATCAACATATAGGTGCTTGGAGAATAAAACACTGCGAGGACACAGTAAGAATTACTAATAGTATTTGTATAGCATATATGTTTACATTTTAAACTATTCAGTTCATTTAATATTTGTACTTATTTGTATCAAATTATAAGGAAAAATCCAGATTATTTTTGAGTATTCATTTCTATTAAATTAAAGTATTTTCAGGGAATACAATTTTCTTTCTTTTAATTACAAATAATAATGGGTAATCTAAGAAATACTACAAATACAGTTTGTCATGTGGAAGTTTTTGGTTTTGAATTTAATCAGTAAACAAATTTAGCTGTCACAAATTATTTTTTACATGCTTGTGAAGTCAGAATATAATTTGAATTTTTTGGAATTCAGGTAAAGTTCTCTCTATAAATTAATCAATTAAATATACCTTTATTTGGAACATACAATTTTTAGGCCTCCATTCACAGTGGAAAAGACAAATGAATCATTCTCTCTATGGAAGCAAATACTACCCATTTCATGAGTAGTCAAGACACCAGGGCTAGCTGCTGACCAAAGTGAAGTTGTTAGAGAAGGTGGAGATTCAAGGCAGTCTGAGAGGATCCACAAATCAGGTGATGTCAGATGGGTCTTAGAGGCTATGCTCTCAAACAGTGGTTCTATAGTTGCAGGTGAGACACCATGCCGTGTTATTAAGCCACACTAAATAATTTCTGTTGCTATAGAGAAGAGCATACATGAAGTCAGAGCTCCAGATGCTTCAGAGACAGGCTTGCACAAGACAAGAAAAAACGTTGTGACACAAGATAGGGTATGTGAACCACAGCTTTTGAAACAAGAAATAACGTCAGATCTCTACTTTATGGGCTTCATTATAAGGAACTAGAGTTTTTAGACAGATTTTAGGCAGAGACAGAGATATAGTTCAAAATAGAGAGATATATTATTAAAAAAGAGATATGAGAAGTAGCAGGCCTAGGTTAAGGTGGCAGGAATGGGAATAGAGAAGTAAAGAAATGTATGCTTGAATGGGATGAAGTACCCAGTCTAACTTAGGAACTACTAGAAACAAGACACAATTAGAAGGCTGGATTTGTAAAAGATCTTCTTCATTACAAACCACTTAAATACAGCAGTCTTTTGATATTTATGAAACTGTGGTTTTACTTTTATTTAAATAAATTTTTCAAAGAGAGACAAGTTATTATTTTATGGTCTATAATTTTAATAAAAATTTTATTTGTATCTAATGTGAAACACATACATTAGCTGTCTGTTGTTAGATATTTAGGTAAAATTAGTTTTTAAATGTATTATAGAGTTCATTGGTTATCATCTATATTCTTTCAAAAGCAGAAACCATACTTTAAAAATCATCCTGTGTAGTTTTTTTTTAGTTTTAAGATGATGCAGATACTCTCTCTTATTCATATTGTTTTGTTTTGTGACATGTAGAAAGGAGGGGTTTGATGACATGTGTAGGATAGAAGAGAACACATGAGCGAGAATAAGAACATGGGAGCGAGAGTAACCCTAATGCTTTGTATGCATGTACAGAGTTGGCAAAGCAGAAGTTTATTTATTTATTTATTAAAAATGCTGATAAGATAGCCAACAATTTAGGAAGGCTTTTAATTTTTTGTTTTACTCTTTATTAGTTCTTTGAGAGTTTTATAAAATGTTTTTGGTTCATATTCACCCCCTACCCAAGTGCTTCCAAGATTTACTCACCTTGCACGCACAACTATGTGTTCTTAAGAGATTCATTCTCTTAAGAGAATCTTCCAATTAATCTGCTGCTTAAATACTCTTGGATGTGTGGTCTTCAATTAGTGAGCTACACTCTTAGAGGAAAATGTATCTTCCTCTTGCAGAAGCTAACAATTACCAGGAGCTCCACAGCTAGTAGCAGGTTTGAGAAGCTAAATCCCCTCTCCAGAACAGTTTTAATCTAGTTAGGCTTGTACAGGTTTTTGCGTGCTCTCCCAACTACTGTGAGTTCAGATATGCAGCTGCCCTCATGTGTCTGAGGTTTCCTTGTAGTAATCCACTGCCTCTGCCTCTTGCATTCTTTTCTACCTCCTTTGCTTCATGGAATGCTATGCAATAGACAATGATACTTTTCACAGTTTTGTTTTACTATTAAAGAGTACTTATTGAGTAAGTACCTTTCTTCCACTCCATTTGAACAATTTTCAGTATTATTATTGTGTTAAGAAATGCTACCCCTTAAATTCTTGAATTTATAATTGCCTAGATTCTTTCTGGCCACAAGCTTTCTTATCCATATTTGTCTTTTAAAGGTAGAATATGTAATATCTTCCATTCCTATATACTCTAGATTTTTTTATATATTAGAAGCATTCTCATAACTATTTTTTCTGGTTATTTATAGCAGTTTTGTTGATCTACTTTCCCTTTCTCCTCAAAGAGTTAAACTAAAAATTAATATGGATAAGTTACCAACTCATTACTTAGATCATAATGAGTCAGGACACCTGTCTTTGTACTTTACAGGCATTTATTATGTGTGGAGAAATGTGTCAGCATTGGCTTGTAACGTTGCTTTATGCTTTATTTTTATAACTTTTTAGTCAATCCTATTTTCACCTACCCTAAATAATAATTCCACTGATTGCAAAAGACACAAAGAACAAAATGAAAATTTTAGTACAGAAAAGTCTCAGTTACTCAGCTCCTTTAATAGTGCACATGAATTATTCACCATTTGTGTTTAATAGCATGTGTTTTATTCTTTACTACATCTATAACAATCTCATTCCAGAGGGAAAACTACCCTGATGCTTGTGGTTTATTTAGTTTCTCAATGAAAGTTGAAGAGAGCATTGGGTATTTCCTCTAAGGACTACTACAGCCAGTATACTAAAATTCATCACATTGCTGACTTTATAAAAAGATTTCTTTGGCAGTTCTACGGATGTAGACAATATATTAGAGTTTGAGATAATTTTAATTGATTCTTATGCTGTACTTCTATAATGCTTAATATATATATTTAATTATACATATGTATAATTAAGTTTAGTATTAGATGTTTAGTAAACATCATAGATGTTTACTAAATTGGTATTGATACTTCTCATGAGAAAAAAATCTGTTTTTCAAGTGTTAAGATGAGATTTAAAAATTGTTCCAAAGAATAGGGAGAATTATATATATATATATA
>LOEQ01002968.1:323191-342700 GCA_001685075.1 Bramus lutescens | reverse complement strand
ATATATATATATATATATATATATTATCATTGTGCTTCATTAGACTGCTCTAGAAGTTAGAGAAACTAGAAGTAAATATTTATATGTGTAAATATATATGTATGAATATATTTGTGTCTATTTTCTTTAATCTGTAAAATATACTATTGATTTTTCTCAACAAATTCTGTTTTATCTCAATGTGTATGTTGATTATCTATTTTTTTAGAACTGTAAATTTATAGGTTCAGAATTTATGAGTTCTAAATATTCCTTCTATAATTGACAAATAAGTTAATCACTGAAAACATTTATCACTTTCATTGGCATAGCTGGCAGACAGTAGACTGCTGCTGTCTTGAAAGAATAAAGCTGCAGAAACCTGTCATAATTCAACTGAAAGACATTTGTCCTATCAGGAAAATGAAATAGCTTCAAAATGTTCTTGACTTTACCTAGTTTGGCAACTACTTTGACTAAGCACAGAATATTTGCTTCAGCAAATGGATATGCTTAAATTTCAATACAAAAAATATTTCAGTCTCACTCGAAATTGTGCAAACTGAGTTCATTACTGTTCTACTATTTATATAACCACAACCCTACAGAAACAGCATCCTGGGGACAGACTCATTTTAGCTGCTGGTTTCAGACTGTTCTGTCTGAAACACGGCACCTTGCACTTGAGTTGGACACATGATATAAGGTGGATTTCTTCATTTGTGAGGACAGGAACGAGGAGCAGACAGCTGTCCTAGTATGACCTTCAAGGCAAATCTCGGCCATCTGCTTCCTGCAGTTAGACCACACTTTCTGAAGTTTTTACAACTTCTCAAAACAGTGTCAAGAGTAGGAGACCAAGCATTCAAAACATGAGTCTATGGAGGATCTTTCATGTTCAAATCATGACACTAATTATAGATTTGAAATCGTACATTGTGAAGGAACTTGTGCTTTGATTTAATTCAATTTAATAATGTTATAGATGAGAACATCTAAGTTCCACAGAGGTTAAATTGTTTTTGTACGATGAAGCGGCTGGGTAGTAACTGAGTATAGATATAATATATGGCTCATGACTCTAGTCCAATCCAATATTCTTTGTGCATGAATTAAACTTAATTATTTTGAGGAGTAATAAGCTAATTTGAATTAGTACATTTATTTTTATGGGAATTTTGTTTTTAAGTAACACAAAAATTTAATCAGTAGATAGAAATGTACTTGTAACATTTTGGGGGGAACTTGCTCTGTGATGTTTATATAAAACATAGTAATAAAATTGTATGTTCATAATTTGTATTAGTCATTAATTCCAGAAAGTAATTCTTACAGAATTTAGAGGAGAATTTACCCCATAAATATTAGTGATTTGATTACACCAGTCAGGGAGGTTTTATAGGGAAAAGAACTATTATATTGAAATATACTTGGATGATAAAACATGAATACAAAATGAAAGTCTTTAATATCAATATTTGTTTAAGAAAAATAACATAATTACAGCTACATTTCTGCATAATTGTCAAAGAGAAGCCATAGTTCTTTTGAGCTATGATTCAAAGTAGTTCTATATTTTCCATTATGCTGCCATTTTTCTAGTTGGTAAAAAATGTAATGAGCTTATACTGTTGTCTAATTCTATATTTTGTAAAATAGATTTACTTGCCTCTAAGAGGTAGCTGGGAGTATGTATTTATTTATTTCACTATGATATGATACCTATGGATTTCTAGGTATTCTGCTTTACAACCTTGTAAACTTTATTCTGTCATCTTCATAAGAATGAGATAGGTGAAAATTGATGAGCTTATTCTCAAATTAGATATTTTTACTAGGAAATGTACAGCCCTTGAAGGAAATTGTGCCCTAATGATTTTAGTCTCTTTTGGTCTAGATTTTTTCTTTAATTTTTTTTATATAGTGATGATTGAACCCACAACTCTGTCCATCCAAAAACAGATGTGTTAACCACTGTAGCAGAGCTATACACTCAGATCATTACTTCTTTCCTTTGTATTTTTAGAAACATTTATTTATTTATTTACTATTTTGATTCAGAATCTTATTATGTACCCCTAACTGGCTTCTAATTTGGAATATTTCTGCCCTGGTTTGAGTGTTCAGATTACAATTTGGTTTGCTAGACTTTGTTGACTCCCCTTGGGAGGCCTTAACCCTTTGAGGAGTGGATGGGGAGTTGAGATGTGGGTGGGTGGGATGGTGGGAAATGGCAGGGAAGAAGAACTGGGGTTGATATGCAAAATGAAAAATTAAATAAAAAATAAAGTGCTTAGTAATAAATAAATAAATAAAACCCTAAGTCAAAATCAAACAAACAAACAAAAAAAAAAAACAAACCAAGTTGGTATCATATTCAGATTTTCTAGAATTTTTATCAAATAATGTATGAGGATTTGTCAGCTAGTTTAGCTAGTAAAGCAATTGCCAGGCAGTCATGAAGAACTGAGTCCAGATTTCTAGAATACATAATAAAGTCAGGCATCTAGCCAACATTTGACCCAAGAGCATTGTGCGTAATGAGGAGATAAAAGAGGAAATCCCTTTTGTTTGTTGACAGCTAGTTTAACCAAACAGTGACCTTAATTTTTAGTGAAAGGTATTACAAATAAAGTGGAGAGTTCTGGAATAGATATTCGTTGATCTCTGGTCTCAAGTGGGTACATATAAAACTTGTACAAAATATTTTGTTAAATTAATATAGTACAAATAACCATAATGTAAAGTTTAATGCTTACTACTATTTTGATAAAATAGGCCTAAATTCCTGTAAATCATTTTCATATAAACTGGGATAGAAACCATAATGTTTTATGGAAATAAATGGAGGATTAAAATGTCATAACATTGACCATTTTAAGACAAAAGGGTGACCCACAGGTTGAGAACCACTGATCTACTGTGAAATGAAGGTTATATTATGAGGGTTTAGACCTATCCTTGTTTGCAGATGTAAGGAAAAGCATTGAGAATGTAGCTAAGAACTATACTACTAAGGAAGTTGATAAATGTAGGCTCTCCTCTATGTTCTGTTCTTTTACCAGCTATGAGTAGTTAACTAGGTTTACAAAAACAGACATGATTTAACTCCTATAGAGAGTGGGCCTTAAGTCTGATCAGACAACTGTTGGTTACTGCCAAGAGATAAATGCCACTAGAACCTTTGTGTATTTCTTGCCTTGTTCATCATTGTTGTAGTGACACTACTGGGAAGGAATATTTATTATTTTTCTCTTGGAAGCTTGTATAGCACCTTTGTAATTCACTAGACTAGTGTCTAATGGCAGGACTCCCTAGTGATTCCAACTTGTTTCCTCCAAGCTCTCTGTCTGAAGTATGTGGTCTCCTTAGCAATATGGACTTACCTTCAAATTCTGCTAGGCAATGAAGGGCAATGGCAATAGCCTATATTTCTTGGGAAGTCTCTTAGGTTCACCTGACCAACAACATGAAAGGAAGTTTCTTACACCTTGCCTTATTTTTCTCTTTTTATAAAACTTAAATATAAATATAAATTTACCATAAATCTTTGATGAAGTATTATCATTTCAAGTAGATTAACTTTGTTTAATTTTATGCACACATACAGAAAAACACGTGCATTTGTATATTATACATAATTTTAGGTGAAAATAAAGTAAAATGATTCCTTATGCTTTTTCAACCATTCTTTGCATTATCCTTCCTCCAATCCTCTTCGTATTGCTCTCCCTTCCCTCTCCCTAGCTAGAGACACCCACCTAAGTTTTTCCCATTTTTTTCCTTCATAGCTATAAATAACTTCATGCTACTTACCCCTCTAAAGCTCTCTTTCCTTTGCCATCACTTTTGTCTTCCTGGCTTCTTAGCTCACTCCTGGTTATGCAAACACATCTACAGAGTCAGAATTAGTGTCTACAATAAGAACAAACATGCAGCGGTTTTCTTTTTAGGTCTACATTACCTCACTTAATATATTTTCCAATTCCATCAATTTATCGGCAAATTTCACAGTTCCTTTTCCTACACAACTGAATCAAATTCCATTATCACATGTATCATATTTTCATTACCCATTCACCAGTCGAAGGTCTTTTAGGTTATTTCCATTTCCTAGCAATGTAAATAGAGTGACAATGAACACAGCTGCAAAGGTATCTGTGGGGTAGAATATAGACTTCTTTGGGCATATGCCAATGAGTAATATAACTGGGTACATGGCAGATTATAATATTAGCTTCTAATAATTCTACACGGATGTGGGTCTCCCTCCTCATGAACAATTGATGGTCACCAGTCTGCAAGGGAAAAGGGAGTAGAAATGGGGAACATGGTTCAGATATTTGTGGGTACAATGGAACTAGCTCTCCTCTCGGGGAGGCTGCTTCAATGTTATAACTCGTTTTTTATTTTCAGAGTGAAAATATATAGGATGGGAACAGCAGCTGGGACAATCACTTAATTTTCATTTGACAGCATGGTCCTACCATCCAGCTGGGAGCACAAAACCTAATTATCATATGGGCTGTAGAGGGAAAGCATCTGCAGGGATCTATGTCACAGGTCACACTTGAGATATGTCAGACATCCAGGCTTAGGGACTGCTTCCAGATGAGGTCAACACCAGAGCCTAGAGACAGTATCCAGGTAGTGAGGGAGTGTAGCTGGCAAGGAAGTCCTCAATTTTGTGTTGATCTCAGAGATTTGTCTGGATAAGGTGGACTGATTTTCAGAACCTACAGTGACTGATAGTTCTCTTTCCCCACATCCTGACCAACATTTGTAGTCTCTTCTTCCCTTCATCTTGCCCCATCTGCCTGAAGTATAGTGAAATATCAAAGTTTAATTTCTGTGTCCCAATGCTCTAAAGATGTTGAACACTATGATTTTTGGAAATTCTTATGTTTATTTTTCTAATGGATAAGCTTGGTGGCTCATTCCTGATAATAAATGCATTTTTCTCTTATTGATGGGATGCATTTATGCTTATAGGAAGCTTGCCCATATGGCCTTTTCTAAGGAGATGGAGAGTTTGAGGAATATTTGGCAAGATCAAAGAAAGAAAACCTGAATAATCGTTCCAGAGGTAATTTGTTTTGTGAAAACAAGTTCAGTTTTGGTTAAGTTACTTTCCTCTGAAGTAATTATAGAGTAAATCAGCTGTATTTTAGTGTAAGAATTGAGAATGTTCTTTTGAAAACTTTATCATTAGATTTAAATTTTCAAAATCATTTACCTACTTGTATAATGCCCCTGTAATATTGTTGTCCAAATGACAGATCTTAAAATGTCATGGATACTCATAGAAGATACTGTTCTCCTTTGCATAAGGAGGTCATATATGGTTAGCTTACTTTCAGAATAAAAATCAAACCTAGAAGGATGATTCTATTGAATAATTGGGTAGTACTCATTAGAAACTATGAGTCAAGGAAGTACCTGGATGGCGTAGATATGTTACTGTGAAAGCTTATTCAATATCAATGAGTCCTTGGTACTTTTTTTCCTCAACATTCATCCTTGAGAATGGTCATAAATATATTTTTATGCATTTATCCACCACCAAAACTGAAAAACCCATGACAGAGTTAGAATTAGAAAAACAGTTAGTTGTATATTCTTTTTGATAACTCATATTTCTTGTTTCCATTCAGTCCTTTCTCATGCCCCAATGCATTTCTTGTTCTCTTCCTACAGTCTACACTGTACCCACATATATGTTTGTTTGCATATAAACATGTATTATAAATCATACATATATATGTAACATATCTTACACTAATTATATGCAGGATAATTTACAAGAGGATTGTCTATATTTGGATCTCTACAATTTGTGCTACCACCTTTCATACTAATTGCTTCCCTACTGGGTTCTAGACTAGTTTGCCCTTATATTCTCATATGTAAAAAACATAGATGTGTATATTGAATATAGATATTATTAAAGTTAGTTCTAAAATTTATTAGGTATAATTTAAAATTTTTGGCGTTAATTGCTTTTTTATGAATTTCACTTTGCACTTTACTTGAGGTACATAGACTATTACACCGCTCTCTTAGTAATCTTAAGGTCAGTCAGGCAGTTAAAGTAGCCATACACACCAGATTTCTTTGTAAATATCTTATTTTTCTTTTATTACTAGAAGAATTCAATTATTTCTAGTTGAATAGCTACTATCAAGATTCACTTATTTCATCATCGTAGGTATATTATCTTATTGAGAGTTTATATACACTAACTGATATTTAACAACTATTAAGTCATATTTATTTACAATAATAACTTTTGTTCATCTCCAATTCCTTTCCTTCCATTAAGGAAAAATGATGCTTTCCAAAGTTGACAGATTTCAGAAAAAAAGCTATTAATACACAGTCAATTCCCAGAAAATGCAAATAAATGACTCTTTTCTCCATTCCTCCTGCTTGCTGAGCATGAATGTGGAGTCTCTTTTCAGAAATTTATTCTGCGAGTTTTAATAAGTTACTTCTATTACCATTTCAGGGGTCCTACCACACTGTTAACAATCAGGTTTGATATGTCTTTATTTGTTACTGAAAGAATCTTTTTGTGTTCCATGAGGTATTATAGAAAAAAAAAACTGTTTCTTCCTTGTTCCAGACTTGGAATATTTTGAATATTCAGGTAGCCAAACTTAAGAATTCTTTGAAGATTCACAGACCATTTGGATAGTAGTACAGTAAAGTAAGATAATAATAAAAATTCAAAAATAGACTTTCATGATTGTCATCAGAGACAACAGTACACAATTTCTCAAATCAGTCCTTTGAAAATTTAATATTACAATTGCATTCAACAAGCAACCAAACATTTGTTATGTTCATAGATTTAAAATGTTGATATATTAGTAAAGTAACAAGTAAAAGATAATAAAAGTGACCTTGCAGATTAGAACTTCTTGGAAGAGAAACAAAGCAAAGCAAAAAAGAAAGTAGAAAAAAAAACCTACAGGAGAAAAACTCCTTGATTTGGCCTTGACAATGATTTCTTTTATAGTATGCCAAAAGATCAGGCTACAAACACAAAGATGAATAAATAGTGCAATACTTTACCCAACCTAACACTTCTGTACTGAGGAAAAAAAAAACAGCAAACAATCTGAAAGGAGAATTAGCAATTTGGGAAAAGCATTTGCAAGCTCTGATCAGATAAGGACTTGTGTGTTTGCGACTGATAAGTAACACATAGAACACAAGAGAAAGCAAATTTATACCCCAAATAAAAAATGGTTAAGGACTTCAATAAATATTCCTTCAAAGATGACATAAATATTTCATGTGACTGAAAGGGGGCTCAATATCATGGATTGCCAAATTACTAAGGCAAAATATATTACATACACACACACTCCTATGAAAATCTACTTTACAGATATTAGGGTAACTATTACAAAAAGACAGGATACAGATGGTGCTGAGTGAGAGAGTAGAGAAAATAATACTGCGTTACCCTGTTGGGAAGAATGTAGACCAGACCAGTCATTATGCAAAATAAAATTAAATAAACATATGAAAACAGAATCAATTTATGCCATGTAAAATGTATCTCAGTAATTAATTTTGTCCAGTCTGTGCCAATAAAGAGAAAGAAAGAAAAGAGCCTATAGTTAATGACAAGACCTCTAGAAATACAGTAAGCCTGAATTCTAATGTTCATGAAACCTAACAGAAAAATACACATCAGATACATTACAGTGAAACTGCACAAAACAAGGACATAATGACAAACACCTCAGTGGGAACTGGATATAAAGTACAGCTTACCAACGAGAGACAAAATATGACTGATAGATATCCTCGGGATACAAACAACAAGAGCCAGAAAATAGCAAAATATTATCTTCAGATTTCTGAGATGCAGTGTCAGTGAAGAATATGTATTCCTGATGAAGAAAATGTGATACATTTACATAACAGAATATTACTCTACATTTATAAAATGAATTAATGAAATTCACAGGTAAATGGGTAGAACTAAAAAAATATCATTCTGAGTTAGCCAATCCAGACTTGGAAAAAAATATAATATGTATTGCCTTATATGTGAATATTAGCTGTTAAATCAATGGTAACCAAGCCACAATCTGTAAAACCACAGAGGTTAGGTACAGAGTAAGGGACTAGACGGATCTCCTTTGGTAGATGATAGAATTAGCAGTTGTGATTAGATGGGGCAGTGGAGATGGAATGGCAGGATCAAATGCAGAAGGTGGAGAAAGAAGGGAGAAGGGAGAGAATACAGTGAGAGACAGAAAACCTTCAGGATAATTTCCAGAGTTGCATGGAATCTTAATACACTAGAGGCTTCCTAACTGTACATACATATAAAGGTGACCTAAATAAAATCACAAAATAACAGGGGAGTCAGCCCCAAATGGACATCTCTTATCTCCAAATGAAGCTTCAATGCTAGGAATGGATTACATCCAGTACAGGTGTTTGCCTGGAGGTCCCAAACAATTGCAAGTTTGCTCTCTGCAACTGTTGCCAAGCCCCTATTGCTGAAAATAACACCTACATAACTCATTGAATATGAAGAAGTCAAGCTGGTGCCTTCCTAGAACTTTCACCCTACTGGCTAGTGTTCGTGGTACTGCCCACTACCAAAGGAAAAGAGTAAACACCACTCCATCTTCAGATCTTCTATCTAAAATGGTGTCCTGTCAGCAAGATATCCCAGTGCAATTGTGACATAAAGCTGTGGGAGTAACTAACCAGATTTGATTTAAGGTCCACACCATGAACTGACACCTATATCTTATACTGCTTGGCTGAGAATGAATCTGAGACTAATTATCCAGTGACTTAGGAGAAAAAGAAATACTACTGATCTACAAAAGGAACATAGAAATAGAATAACTCCTAACGACATTCTGCTATACAGTTGCTCAGCCATTCTCAGAGAAGCTTCTTCTTGCACCAGATGGGAACAAATACAGGGACCCACAGCCAGACATTATGCAGTTAGCAACATCAGAGTACTCAAACCTAAATGGGGATGACTCCATCAAGTTCCTCCCCTCAGGCTCAGGGAACTCCACAAAAGGAGGCAGAAAGAGTGTAAGTGTCAAAGGTGGGTATACAACACCAAAGAAAGAACACCATTAAACACAGAAGGACCAAACGAAGCTCTTAACTCAGAGACTGAGGCAGCATACTCAGGGCTTGCATAGGTCCACCATATTGGTTTCTAGAACTGAAAGGACAAGTAAACACATGCTTAATCTAGAAGCAACCTTCAGTTGAATTGATAACAACTCGCAAATAAAAAAAATAGTTTTTTTTTCCCAATGGAGTCTCACTGGGGAAGCAAACTACTCTTATTAAGGGTAGGCTGGATATGTAGTAGCAGATAGCCAAGAGAAAACAAGCTCAGAGACATATTTTGATCTTCCTTTTCTCATAATGGCAAATCAATACCTTTTACTTTCATTTTTACATTTATTTGTATATTTATTGTTTTTTATCCAACAGGTTTAGTGTATATATTATGGCTCCAGTTTGGGATTTTTATGGGATTCTCTTGAGTGTATGAATGAATATATCTCTGAATCTATATCTGTTTCTTATTCCTTTCCTTGACTATTTTCTTGTGTTCATTTGTTTTGTCCTGTTCTGATTGGTTTCTTTTTGTTTTGTCATACTATAGTATATTTTATTATAATCCCTTGGGAGCGTGTTTGATTACTAACCAGAGGTAGAAAGGGGGTGGATCCAGGTGGATGTTCCGGGTTGGGGAGGAACCATGAGTACTAAAGGAAGGAGAAAGTGTATTCAGAATATAGTGAATGCAAAATATCTAATTTCAATTAAAAATCATGTAATTCCATAATTCACCCTACAAGCTGCCAGGCCTCCTTTCTCTCATTTTTAGGGCAGAAAATAAAGGAAAGTACTTGGGTAGATGAATGTCCTATTCCAAGAAGATTGTGATGTGTTAAGAAATTAAATCCTTTTATGTGAAAATGTATATATTTAGCAGAGGAAATTTCTTAAACCTAAATAAAGTAAGAACACTTTCAGATCACAAAATTTGTGAAGTTTATACTAGGCTATGACTTATTGAGTCAACTTTTAATGAATATAATTTATGAAGAAGAAAGAACAGCCTTGAAATTAGGTCAGGAAACTAATCACCATAGAAAAATTGGCAATGATAGATATAAAACATCTTGAACATACAAACCAATAAGAATGTCTTGTCTGTAAAGCTATAACCTTTCTTCTTAAAATTGGGAAGTCTTTACCAAGCCTCTTACCTTAATGCTTGGGAAGAGGCAGAAATGAGAGCCAGGAATGGTGAATGATTCCAAGGAAACAGTGTCTTCCAGACACAATAAGTCTAGTACACACATTTTAGCTAACAGAGACTAACAGCACACACAAGAGCAGGGCAAGTTCAAACAAGTTGAAATCCCACCGAGAAAGCAAGGTGGACACAAAGTCCCATTCCTTGCTAAGAAACTGTTTACAAACGATAGCTTCTCTAAAGGGGAAAATCATTTTTTTTTTTTACCCATGAGCCACACTGGGTATGTTAAGCACACCACACAGGGCAAGCCACATGGCCAGAAGTAGCTGGACAATACAAAATAAACTCCATGTTTTTGCATTTGCTTTTGTTTTAGTATTTTTTGGCTTCCTGGTGTTCTTGTTTTTATTTATTTTGCAACTTGAGAGAATGAGAAAACATGAAGCCAGGTGGGAAAGGAGGGGCAAGGACCTGGGAGGAACTGGGGTGGAGAAAGAACATGATTAAAATGCATTGTATAAAAAATGTAAATGAAATAAAAAAAATAAAAATGTATGTATGTATATATTATATGGATACAATTAAAGTGACTACTAACTGAATGTAGAACATTTGCTTTTAGGACAATTGCAGGAATTAGAATGATTATTTTTTTCTGCATCCTTGATTGTCTGAATTGAATTTTTCTAATCTGTGTGATAAAATTTCTAGCTTTTAGGACAATTGCAGGAATTAGAATGATTATTTTTTCTGCATCCTTGATTGTCTGAATTGAATTTTTCTAATCTGTGTGATAAAATTTCTAGGACAACAACAAAAATAATAGAAATAAGTGTTTAGTTTCCATACATATAGAGGGCAAACTACAGACAGGAATATGTAGTGGTTCTTCCAAGGAGCTTGGGTAGATTATAAGTCCTTGTCTAAATAGAAATGTGATTTGAAAAGCAATACAGAATAGAAAGAACCTTTGGAGATTAAAAGTGAAAATTAATGATTGTCCTGTTTTATTTTTGCAAAACCAGTAGATATTCATTTTAATTGATCTACATAATTATATAGTTCAAGTAAATGTCACACAAGTCAAATATTTAAAAATACACAAAAATAAAGAAAATTATGATTAGTTTACATAAAATTATATTTACTTTAAAGTGCCATATTAAATCTTTTTCTGTTATTAATTATTTATACTTTTAAATGCATTTATACTACTTATATATTGATTGATTATCTACTCCAGAGCACACTGATAAGCCCTCTCCGAGCTTGGTTTCCAGTTGCTGAGAGTCCATCGACTTCTCATTAATGTTTGGGAATTCTTGGCCCCATTTGTGTATTTGGTTATCTTTTTCTGAGAAATACAATGTGAACTACTCCATAAATGTTAAGGTGTTTAAATACTTAAAGTACTGCAGCTACTCATTTTGCATACTCTTTTGTACCTACATCCCTTTTCTCATGGAATTCTTCTATGTAAGCATTTCATTAATTTTACTTCCCTTATCACGCTAAGAAAAAGATAGATTAAGAAAGCAGAAAGTGGACTGGTATTTTCCTGATATTGTTTATATATGACATTTTTCAAAAAAGAATAATAAATTTGCATGGTGTCTTCATGCTTAAAAATATCCAACCTGAAAATAAAGCCTTTTAGGGACCACTGGTGTGACACAATGCCTGTGATTTCCTTTGGAGTTATGCCCATAACTCCCATTAGTAATAATGAAAGTTAATGACATGTCTTATGGGATCCGACAATGTCTTCAATATTTGGAACTGCTTTCTGGGGTAGAAGCTATTTAGTGTTGTCAGTGGGTGTCAGTTTGTAATTACAAATTGTACAAACACTATGCACGGTACATATTTTGCCAACAAAGATTAACTTGGCATCTAAAATTGCTTCATTCTCAGCATCCACGGAAAGCAGAATCTATGCCTTTTAAAGTAACAAGGTTTGTAGATCAGCTAGGCAGCCATTTAATAGGATTTATGGATTTCATCTTTAATTGATAAGAATGTGTCCATGGAAGTTTTAAAGTTTAACTGATCATTTACTAAGATCAGAGTCAAATAAGGAGATAGTATGGATTCAATTGAAAGATCTGTAGTTTGAGCTTGAAATGTCACTAACTTTAAATCTTTGTACAGCTCACTTAATTTAGCAATTAATTCTCTAGCTCAAAAATTTAGGAATGAAATAAAGCTATGAGCAGCCGCCTAGACAGGTTAGAGGCTAAGAGAGCCGGCCCCTACGGCCGAGGTCTCGAGTTTGATTCCTGTGCGAACTCTGTGTATGATGACGTCATGGTAGTCATCAATATGAAAAAAAGAAATAAAGCAATAAAATATATAGAGCAGGGTTTGAAAAATAACTTTGTTTATTAATGTATTCCTGTTTCCTACTCAGAAAAAAAGAAGTAAATCAGCTGCAAAGAAATTTTAGTGAAAACTAAATTTTCAAGAACCTAAAGAGAAATTCACCTGGCCTCCCCTTCTGTTCCGAGTCATTCCCCTGTAGCTACTCTCAGCACTTACTGGATTTCGTCCCATTTAGAAACTTCTAAGGATTCTTAGGAATGTCCCTAGTGCCTGGTTTCTCACAATCCCCATAATGGCTCTCTCTTTCAAGGTATCCCTTTTCTTACTTTCCCTGTCTGTCCTTCACCCAACTCGAACTTCCCAATGCCTCGTGTTCTCTTGTCTGCTCCTCTTCTTCCCTCTTCACTGCCCTATCACCTTCTGCTCTCACTCCAAGCTGACAATTTACTTAAGAGATCTTTTCTACTTCCTCTTTCCCAGGGGATCCATGTATGTCTTTCTGGGGTGCAGGCACTAGGGAAATTCCCAGGAATCTACAAGGATGACCCCAGCTAAGAATCTAAGCGATAGTGGAGAGGGTACCTTAACTGCCCTTCCCATGTAGTTAGATTGATGACTACCTTAATTGTTATCATAGAACCTTCATCCAGTAACTGATGGAAGTAGATGCAGAGATTCACCGCTAAGCATTGGACTGAATTCCTGGAGCCTAGTCAGAGTGAGAGGAGCCATACTATGAACAAAGGGTCTAAGACCATAATGGGGAAGCCCACAGAACAGCTGACCTAAGCAACTGGGAGCTCACTGACTCTGGACTGACAGTTGGAGAACATGCATTTGAACTAGCTCCTCTAAATGTTGGTAACGGTTGTGTGACTTGAGCAGTTTGTGGGGCCACTAGCACTGTAGCCAGTACTTATCCCTGGTGTATGAATGGGCTCTTTGGAGCCCATTCCCTATGGAGGGATACTTTGCTCATCTAGATACAGGGTGGGAGGGCCTTGGTCCTGCCTCAAGTGATGTGACAGGCTTTCCATGGCAGGCCTCACCCTCTCTGAGGAGTGAATGGAGGTGGGGTGGGGAGAAGGTGGAGGAATGGGAGAAAAGGAGGGAGAGGAAACTGGGATTGGTATGTAAAATAAAATTCTCTTAAAAATAAAAAGGAAACATCTTATAGATGTTCTTTTTCATTTTCTAATAACAATCTCCAACAAGGCAGTTTAAGAACGCATACTCTTCTTCTTCATACACAACCTTAACATCACCTAGAATTCTGTATTCGTTTTTTTTTGATTTCATTGTTCATCCTATGCCCCATGAATTTAGATGACAAAACCCATGGTGCCGTAGACCTGTTCAACTTTCAGTCATCTTTTTTCCCATGAGTGATGAGGCTGAGCATGTAGAAGATGTTCAATAAACTCTCTGTTGCCCTAATGGTTAAAATGAAAAGCTATCACATTACTTAACCAGGAACTTGTACCTTTCTGAAATAAAGCTCTTTTAAGCTGGGGGATTGACTGTTTTTATGTGTTATTGCACTTTGCTTAAATGTTTCCTACTTTTGACTTCTAATTTTTAAAAATAAAGTAATAACATTTATATTTCACCACATGAAAGTATGAAAATGAAAAACTGATCCACACACTGTACACTTTATTGCTGTTTTTCTTTATATCTAATATAATGAAGTTTCATATTTGGCATCAATGATTTATTCCTTACCTAGAAATGCCATATGCTCACCCCCACAGCAAATTTAAAGTTAATTTCATATTATGCATTTTAAAGTGTTATAACATTTTACTTTAAAATAAGTAGATTTATTGTTAAATTGTTCTAAAATATGCTGATTAAACATTCTGATTTAAATGTTCAGCATTTAAAATCTTATTAACAAATAGTGCCAAAATATTATAGTGATGGGATCCTTTTATATATTTTTCTTTTTTCTTTCCTTTTTTCTTTTTAAAACAATTTTATTTTACACACTAATCCCAGTTCTCTCTCTTTTCTGTTCTCCCACTCCCCCCACATTTCCCCACCCCACCCCAATTCACTCTTCTGAGAGGGTGAGGCCTCCACGGATAGTCAACAAAGTCTGTCACTCACTTGAGGAAGGACCAATGCCCTCCCCCACTGTGTCTAGGTTGAGCAAGGTAGCCCTCCTAAGTGAATGGGTTCCAAAGAGCCAGTTCATGCAGGCACCATGCATAAATACTGGTTCCACTGCTAGTGGATCCTTTTAAAGTTACTTTGGTATATGTTGATGAAGTTTGGCTCAAGAAAGTTAATAGTATTTATATTGACAATACTGTTTTATTTCCTTTACCAAGTATGTGTCTTTGTTAATCTAAAAGAACGTATTTTTGTAGCAAACTATGAAATATTTGTTGGTATGTTAATACATTTTGTTGCTATCCTGATAATGACTCTATTTAAAACATTCAATAATTCTATAGAAAATATAGTATTTAAGTTATACTGGTTTATAAAAGTAGCTGATATTTGAACACTTCGCATGGGTAGGTTTCTGGTATATAGTATTTCTGTGTAGCTTATGTTGGCATGTAATCATGTTGTAGCCCATACTTTTCTTGAGCTCATACTTTTTCTTTAGCCTCCTGAGTTTATGAGTTTCCAGCTTCATGCTTAACTTTGTGTTCATTTTAATGTGGTATGCTTTTCTAATTCCTCTGAATTCTTGCTTTACTTTGAATTTTTATTTTTTAGATGACAATTCATTTATAGAAATGTGTTTTTAATTTATAGCAATTATCAGGTATCTCTCTGCCTGATAATATGATGTGTTTTAAAGTTAGACTATTTCATTCTCCTTTGTGACTTACTGTCATTTTATAGGCATATGCTTTGCTGTAAGATCAGTGGTAGACACTGAGCTTCAATGGCAGCGACCAGACTTAACACATCGTTGGTGCCTTGTGAAATTTGTTTTTTTGCTAAGTAGATAAAGGGAAAAAAATTAACTGTTGTTTCCTCATGGTAGCAGAAAACAACTGGTATGGGCATTCTATAGAGTTATATTGATATTTTATATAAGATGAAGCTTGTATAACCTAAAAATTGGCAATTTGATTATAATTTCATCTCCACACTTGGATGTAGAAACATGAGAACTGGTATATGAAATTTGTCCCAATAATCAAGCTTTGCAATAACTGATTTCAAATTAACAAATAAGTTTTACTCTGTATCACAAATTTAGTGTAGCTAATCAATGTACAATTAGAGAGTAATAAAGTTTTTCCATCAATAATTTGAAACTTTGTGCATCTTTTTATTAATGAGGTCACAATTATTTGGAAAATTTGAATTATAAAAAATGAATTTAATACACTGATAAACAATTTCAGTTACATGTAGACTAACCACCATCATGGTAAGTTAGTATTTATGACACGAGTTTGTATAAGAATAAAACATTAAAGCCCTCAAACTGCCAAGATGTAGGGTGTTTTTAATGTTTTTCTTAACGTATATTCTGTTCTTTTGATAGAACCAAATTTATTAAAACATAAACCTGAGTGAATTTTCAGAAATATTTTATGTTTTTTAATCCAATCTAGGTGAATTTCAATATACATTAAATTAATTCTGATTCAATATATATAAATAAAATACATTTTTATTTAGGATAAAATGAATAAAAGTATGATGTTATTTCTTTGGGTAGCAGTCTTGCCACAGTCTTGTAACTGTGCATAAACAATTGCGTAATAAGAAACAAATATCAGAAAGACTGAAAAATAATTTGAAAGTCATTTTTCTTCATTGATTATTCTTTTATTCGTTCTCTTTGGTGGTTATTGTTACTATTGGTGTCTCATTGTGCGTCTTAAGGTATGTAGCTTAGTAGACCCCACTTTTAGTAGCTCAAGCCCAAGTTTGTGGTCAACTCAAGTTTTATTGTTTTATCAGGTAAATTGAATTTAACTTTTTCTATCCTGCAAGATTTTAATGAAGAGTAAGGTAAGTTGTATCTGTGGCTAAATAACTGTCCCATGAGAGTTTTTATAAATGCTGGCTAATATTAAAAATATTAATATATTATAATGTTCTTCAACATTGGCCTCTTTTCTAAAATACAGATTGATTCATATATTGATGGAAATATGATATTTTTGCCTTCCAAATATTGACTCATGATTTCTCTACTTGGAAGTTAACTAACTTGACATTTCCATGACAATAGTCTTAGAAGTTAAAAACCTCATTTCATTGGCTAGTATATATTCATTATATATCATGATATTTTCACACACATAGATAATGTACATTGATTATAATCATTCATTACTCCTTTCAATGACTCTCTCATCTCTATTCTTTATGTTTATTTGATCTAGTTTTAAATATTTAGCTCCCACATGTGGGAGAAAATGTGTAATATACGTCTATTAGAGACTAGCTTATTTCATATATTATAATGATCAATGGTTCCATCCGTTGTGCTCAAAATGACATGTTTGCTGCTCCTAAATTTGAACAAATTGTATTGTATATTTATACTGTAACCTCTTCATATTGCTTGTCTGTCAATAGACAGTCAAAAACAGTCTGTCTACATGACTGGGTAATTGGGACAGCACTATATATTGAGTTAGATAAATGTTTGGGAGAACCTTTTTAATACAATGACTTGTATTTTCCTGTTCCTATTTCTACCTGGCTATATTTGAGAATGATTTAGATTCTCTTAATTAAGGAAAACTACCTATAAAATTTTTATTTATTTATTTTATTGAGCTATCCATTTTTCTTTGCTTCCCTCCCTTCCTCTCTCCTCCCCTTCTATCTTCTCCCATGGTCCCCATGCTCCCAATTTACTCAGGAGATCTTGTCTTTAAATGGTTTGAGGCATTTAATGAAACCTCTTTGTAATCACTAAATTTCCATGCAGCACAAATGGACATTTCAGTGGCTACATGTGATAAAAACATAGGTGTTTTATACATGTACAGAGAGTCACTGAAGAAAGAAATAACAACAGCAATAACAAGGGGGGAGGGCCTTGGACTTCCCACAGGGCAGGGCACCCTGACTCCTCTTAGGACTGGAGAGCGAGAGGGAGGGGGAATGGGGAGAGTGGAAGGGAAATGGGAGGATGTGAAGAGGTGGACATTTTAAATAAATAAATAAATACAACAGCAATAACAATTATAGAATTATAGTCACTCGAAGAGGATCTCTTTTTAGGATTTGACAGTTTGTTTATGTTTACCATTTCCAAGAAGAACTTAGGAGCCATAACAGAATCTCAGAAAGTATGACAAGTACCTCGGTGCTGTTGCAGTTAGTAACAATATTGGGTAAGGAGGTCAGACATTGGAGTCAGCAGATGAAAAAGTTGTTAGCTATCATAGATGTATTCAAATACTAACAACTACAGTAAAACATGGCTAACAAATTAAAGTTTGTAATGATAACTCATTAAGTAGATATTGTCAATAAGGAAACAGAAATTACCAAAACCATCAAATAGAGGGTTGGAATTAGAAAGGAATAATAATTGAAATAAAAACTAATTTGGGACTTATATTAGTTGATGTTCTCACAAACCCAGAATCCTTATGTATAGCTAGTGCTATGCTGCATAGTTTTATGTCAACTTGAAACAAGCTAGATTCATTTAGGAAAACTGTACTCCAAATAAGAAAATTCCTCCAAACAGATTCATCAGTGCTAAATCCTGAGGGGCATAATTTTTAATTGGTGAGTGATTGATGTACCCAGCTCACTGTGAGCACTGCAACCCTTGGGCTGGTAGTCCTGGGTGCTATAAGAAAACCAGCAAGCAGCACAACCCTAGGCCTCTGTATTAGCTTCTGCATTCAGGTTCATGCTTTGGATTCTTGCCCTAACATTCCTATGTAATGGAGTATAAATTGTGAAATTCAATAAACCCTTTCTCCTGTACTTGGTCTAGGCATATTCTTTTATCACAGCAACAGAAACCTTGATTCAGACAGCAAGATTTCTATGCACCCTACTTCTACCTATTTAGAGATGGTGCCACCCACAACAGGCTGGTCACTACTACATCAATCAACAGTCAGACCAATTTCCCACATTTTCCCCCACAGGGCAATTTGATCTAGGCAAATCCTTAATCAGTTTTCCCCCTTCTGATTATTCTAAGCTGTTCCACGATAAAAATGCTAATTAGAATTCTGTCTACCCTCTATGTCAGGTCTAGATCTAAATCCAGACACAGAATGCAAATCTCCCCTCTTCACTTTCTATTTTACCTCTATTTTTTGCGTTTAAAATGGTTATTCTCATAAAATATATTTCGATCACGGTTTCCTTCTAAACATCCAAGATTCCTTTGCCCAAATCTCCTGCCATCTGAATTCAAACCCTATTTGTCTCTCTAGAAAACAAACAAGGACCTAAAGAATAATAATAAAATAAGATAAAAATAAACTGGTAGCAAAGGACACAGTCAACAAGACAAAAATGAAAGCCTAAAGAATGGGAAAAGATCTTCACCAGCCCTATAGCAGATAGAGGTCTGCACTCCAAAATATAAAAAGAACTCAAGAAATTGCTCATCAAAAGAACAGATAATCGAGTAAAAATGGAGTACAGACCTACCCAGAGAATCTTCAACAGAGGTATCTAAAATGGCTGAAAGACACTTAAGGAAATGTTCAACATCTTTAGTCATCAGAGAAATGCAAATCAAAACAATTCTGAGATTCCGTCTTACACCTGTAAGAATGGCCAAGATAAAAAACACCGATGACAACTTATGTTGGAGAGATTGTGGGATAAAGGGAACACTCCTGCATTGCTGGTAGGAATGCAAGCTGGCACAGCCGTTTTGAATATCAGTGTGGCAATTTCTCAGAAAATAGGAAACAACCTTCCTCAAGACCCAGTAATACCACTTTTGGGTATATACCCAA
>LOEQ01002968.1:301341-311459 GCA_001685075.1 Bramus lutescens | reverse complement strand
AGAGAGAGAGAGAGAGAGAGTAGGCAAAATAAAAGAGATGCCATGTAGATGCTGAAGGAGAAAGATGTCAGAACATTGCATGTAAGTTACAGCCTTGTGATGGCACATAGACTAATAGATATGGGTTAAATTAAGATGTAAGAACTAGTTAGAAATATGCCTGAGCCACTGGACAAACAGTGTTGTAATTAATAATTTCTGTGTGTCTGGATAGATGGGAAATGGAAGCACAATCTCCGTTTACAAGGTTATATGTGTGTGTGTGTATGTACTTTACACATATATGTGCATATGTATATATGAAGTAATAATTATCAAAAAGTGGCTATGAATTGGAAGAATAGGAATGGGATATATAGATGAGTTTAGAAGGAGGAAAGAGAAGGGAGGGAAGGTAGACAAATAATTGAATTATAATTTCAAAAAGAAAATAAACAGATAAGTATAAAAAGGAAGTTCATGTTAAATACAGCTTGCAATTGACCTGAACTGTGGCACACCTTGTTTGTGACAGTGCAGTGCTTTGCTTCCCTGACAGTAAAAGTAACCCAAAGATATTTAGTCATATCTAAGCATTGCACACTAGGCCATCTGCAAAGCACCTAAATGCATTATAGGAACATTAATGGAAGACTAAGATTTAAATTAGTGAAAACGATTCTTCAGCTCCCCAGAACTGGACCACATGATTAATAACAACAACCTGTTAAACTATGTTAATTTACACTTTTAACAAATTTTGTAGAAGCAAGGAATGCATTGATTCATGGTTAAGTCATAGAACACAGGCTTGTTTCTGCATTCTTGTATACTTTATCTGAATTTCAAAAATTTTAATAAGTCTGATTGCTCCATAATCACAATATATTAATGTAGTATTGATTTCTGTGACTCATTTGAGATTCATGGTTTGTATTTATTTTCATAGACTTTGTAAATTGTATTTTGGAGATAACATTTAGATATTGAAAAGAAATTCAAGTCTATATATTTATGCAAGTGTGAAGGAAAATATAACTTGAAGATAAGTTTTCAAAATATTTTGAGCTCATTTTATGTATTAACACAATGATATTCATTATAAAGCGTTCTTTATTCAAGAATATCTATGTTTTTGTAGTTAGGAGGAGGAAATAGTTTTACATTAGATCCCAAATACAGTTGTGATGGTGCAGTTTCTTGAAGCACAATTAAAACAAATATCAAACAATTGTATATATATAAATTCTATTACTCACATATAAACCATTACTCTTATATAAACCATTATATATGTGTTATACACGTTTTAAAATGATAGAAAGTGTAATAAAATATAATAATTTATTTAAAATTGCAGACTGTTAGATTTTAAATACAGAAAATAAACTAGATAAAAGACAATAGTAATTCCACATGGTCATTTGAAATTTAAAAGCTAAACTAAATTAGGGTACTTATTTGTTTTGTGCTGTTTTATTCTAATTAAAATTAAAGTCTATTTAGATTGTTGATGAAACAGTACATGCGAAGAATAGAAGGTTTGATGCAGGTGGTAGTGAGCATTGGGACTATTCCATATTTTGCTCAATTTTGTGATTAAGGAAAAAGTTAGAGTCATATAAGATTGAAGAAAGAAAAATCTTGCCTTTAGCTAGATATATGGAAATAGTTAATATACACAACATGCTAGAATTTCTATGATTTTATGTGATTTATGAGAGAGAAATCACTTCTCAAGAGAAAAGGAACTATCTAGGATTCCTGGGTGGAGATGGGGCAGGGTTAGACGTCAGAATACAGTAAGGTAAGTGGGAAAAACAGTCACCCAAGACTACTGGAGGTCATTGTTTGAAAAGATACTGCTACACTTACAGTTTTACCATCTTAAGATATTCTTCAGCCGTGTTTTCACAATATCATTTTACGTACCAAGGAAACTTATTGTCCTTTAGTATGATCTGAGGGTTGAGGAGGAGACCTTGGGGAGGAGACTAGTTTGTGATTGTATTACTTTTTATAATACATTTATTACTTGAGACAGAATCTAGGCTTAGCAAGGTATTATTCCATATGGAATTGGCTCCAAAAAGGCAGTTCATGCACTAGGGATAAATACTGGTTCCGTGGCTAGTGGCCCACAAACTGTCCAAGCCACACAACTGTCACTCATGTTTAGAGGGCCTTTGGAGGAAGATGGAGGAAGCCAGAATAGGGGAGGCAGAGGGAACTGGGAGTGATAAGTAAAATTTAAAGAAAATGTTTTAAAACAAAAATGAAAAATAACAAAACACGCATTTATTGTTATAAAATTTCTAATAAAATTTCTCTCGTAGTTAAAAATGAAAATTAAAGTGATAACCTATATTTTCTATTTGGGACCTATTAGAAATACAGGTATTTTAAGGTATTTGTTTGGCTACCTCATAATTTATAAGAGAATTAAAGTTGTAACAGAGAAATATCAGGAGTTTGTAATGGATTGAGAGTGTAATGTTAAATTATGCCTCCAAGAAAGACATGCTCCATGGAATTGTGCAAGTCATATGCTTTTATGAGTTATTCTTCTTGAGAATAGAGTGAGGTATCTTTTTATATAGATTATAAAAATATTGAGATTCTAAAACGTCATGGGTGATTTTTCAAGATATCCTGTCAAGAATTGTAGATGAGGGAACATTGTATTAACAGAAGAGCAACCCTCACAGGTTAAATAACCTGAAAGAAGAGTGCCTATATTTTATACAGTTTTCATTTACATGCACATAGCATATTAAAATATAGACTTAGATTCAATTGAAAATTTGGCTGCCTTCCCAGTAAATGGTGAGTACATAAAACTTAATTTCTTCCAATGTGAAACAAGTTGGCCTATGTGTGTGGGGGGGGAGATGGGAAGAGAGAGAGAACATCTTTGCTGTGATTATGGCTATTTACATCATATAAGTTTATATTTGAAATAAATTCTCAGGTCAGTATACAATTAATAGTCCATTGTTTCCTTTCTAGAGTACATATCCAGTCTCCTACACATTCTTATTGGGTTCATTAAATTTATATACTAATTTGGATCATTTTTATTATATATATATATGCATATGTGATAGTTGTGATGCAGTGTTAAATGGGAGAGCTTTGAGAGCTTATGAATATGTGGGAGGTAGTCAGTATGCTATAGAAGGCAGGCATGCTTGATCCTACACTTGGACCTTGGTATCAAACCTGACACTCACTATGAACTTCAGATATGTTGCTTGCCTTGTAGAGGTCTCAATATTTACATCTTAGAGGGAGGTCAAATGCAAAGATAATGACATTTCAGTCCTCAATAGGCATAAGATTAAGTGGTAAAACACAGTTTTGATTTATAAGCCTCTGGTTTAATTACTGGATAAATATTTTCTAAGCAGATATTGGATAATGTTTAATAGCTTTCTCATAAACATTGCATATCACACTTGTGACTTTATTCAACATCTTTCTGTTTTATAAACAATAGTTCAAATTATTCTGTTTGTTAGATATTTTAACTGGTCAACGGTACTTTAGGAAGTTTGAGTATGGAGACAGTAAATGTTCTTGTTAGTCCTACTACATATGAACTATCTTTTCTTTTTAAAACGATTTTATTTTAAAATAGAGATATAACACACTATTTCTTTCATTCTCTTTCTTCTCTCCAACACTTCTTATGGTCCCTTTCCTCTTCCCTTCAATCCCTTTCAAACTCATGAACATTTTTGTTATTATTACATATATAAACCCATAAATAAATAAATAAATAAATAAATAAATACAACCTTGTGAGTCCATTTAGTGTTGCTTGTAAGTATATAATTTCAGAGCTAACCACTTGGTGTTGTATATTCAGTTAAGGGGCTCATATCTGGAGAGAATACATCTCTCAGTCAGGATTTTTAGTTGCTTTTAGTTCTTTATCTATTGGTGGTATCCTCTAAGATTTCTTCTTGCATCTTAACAAGTCTGTATTCCTGTTCAGCTTTGGTAGCCATATTGCTGACGTGAACATGTTGTTCTGTTTTCTTCATATTCCTCATGAGTAGGAACTGAATCTGCTGTTTCTGTTACTCACTACACAGTTATGTATCTATTTTAGGCTACAGCTTTTCCATATTATAGTTAATCATTTTTAAATGTGAAAAAAATTATTTTTCATCAATAAGACCATTATGAACGTTTCAAGCTCCTAAGTGTTTTGAGTTATTAAAATGGTAAGATAACGCATTTATTGGAATGTGCCTTGTTGTTAAGACAAATATGTTGGCCATTCAGTTGAAATGTGCAATTGCAAGTGTTTGCTTAATAGTAGTGGCAAGAAAACTGTCACTGTTAATGTACAACAGCTTTTAATGGCACTTCTATGTGTGATAAAACAAAAGTACTTTCATTAGTTAAAAAGATCAGTCTAGCTTTGGATCTACCTTATATAATAGCAGCTCACACACTGTTTGAATTTCTAGTCTATGTACTTTTCTTTTATTAAACACGATCTGCCATCAAACCAGCAAAAACTGTGTACCGTTTCTGCAGCATATTGTGCTAGTTGTTCAGAATATAAAGATTTTAGGACAAGCTATGCTGCACTCTACCACCGCATTGGAAAGACAATAAATTCTCCCCACTAAACAGCAAAGCCAGCTGATGTGTGAATAAGTGATGAATCTAGTGTCACTGAGCAGCTTTTCCTGAAATATTCCATTAAGCACACTTCCATGAAATGTGCCAGAGGAAGATTGGGTGGTAAAATGAGCTTAGAAGATGTGGCTTTATGTGTATTTCTTTGAGATATTTGCAGCAAACTCTTACAAATTATGGAGTCTTAAAATGCCTGCCATAGAGAAGACTATAGAAATTGTTTTACTATAAATGTACTATGTTGGTTTTGAGCATTACTTGAATTTTTTGTTAACAGAAGAACATAAGGAAATATTGCTTAATTAGCAGGTTATTATATGCATAGGTGTACACACAGACAACATATATACATATATATGTTTGCACACACACACACACACACACACATATATATATATATGCAATTAAAGAAAAAAGAGGCCATTAATTTAAAAGATTGGAAGCTGAAGTATGTTTAATAGTTTGGGGGGAGAAATGGGAAGGGAGGAAATTATACAATAACCTCAAAATATAAAACAAAAATTGAAAGGCATCAAGTTAATTACACAGAACATGCTCTTACATGTACAAATACTTTTTAGTATTTAATATTGATTTTAAAACAGTTTTTTAATTAAAGATGCATTACTGAAGCCATTAGAATTTGTTATGATTTGGGGAGAACATATAAAAGTGTAAGTGTACTTTGACTTCAGATTCATGCTTATAGAAATTTACACATTTTCAGAAGTTTTAATGCATAGGCTTGTCTTCTGAACCAAGAGCAACCTCATCAACATGCTACTTGATAACTTACAGATGCCCATAATATTCCCAGGGATGCATCAACTCACACAGTACACGCTACCAACATTAAAAGCATAGACAATTTACATAACGTGCCAAGGTTAAGGAACAACAAATGGAACGAGCAGAGACCTTATTAGTTGTGGTTTGTAGGCAGTATTTCAATGCGTATCATCAGTGCACTCTTTCTTTTAAATTTCAAGTCCTAAACAACCAATTAGAGCAATATAGAATTAATAAAAGTTTTATTTAATTGTACTGGTGGCACTGATATATGTTATACCATATCCAGGTTTAGAGTAATCCAAATATCATACATATTGTTTTAGCTCAAAAACTGAGGTTTCATGTAATCTTCCTAGGGTCATTCTGCTTGTAGCTACTGGAGACTGGTTTTGCCCTTTGGAAACGTGGCTAACCCTACTTATTGGCATAAGAGTGTTAGGTAGCTCCTAGAATAAAAAGTGTATTAGTGTTATTATAAACGTTCTCAACCAAAGACAGGCCTTCTTTCCATGTGCTCTGAAATTTAGACTCTGATGGGGTTACTAATGGCATATAACACAAGAGACCACGAATCACTGTGAGCCCTTGATTTACAATTCTAACCTACATACATCAGGCTGTAAATTCTGAACACTTCGGTGTAAATTGGAACCAGACTGATTAGACATCTAGATTTTCATTATTTACTCTTTCTAAGGGATAATTTCTAATATGGATGTCATACATTCAGTTTGCATGATTTTCAAACATTTTAGGTAATTAGTCAAAAATAGAGATAAATTAGAGTACATGTTCTAATGAAGCTAATATAAGAATTCAACAGGGAAATAGATGCTTCAAAGTCACAAGGAATTAATGGAAATTCCAAAATGATCTCCATTGTCATGGTTCAACTATAATAATGGTGACTGGTATATAAGGATTCTCATGTGGGGATTTCTTTAGCACACGGACATGGCTGTGCAGATGCGCAGGTCATGGTATATAATTGCAGAGGTCTCACTCTGTCGCTCTTCATGTTGTTATTGTGACAGAAAGTCTCTCACTAAACCTGAGGCTCATCTGGTGCTGGAATAGCTGGAAGGCAAGCTCTGGGAAACCACCTGTCTTTTCCCCATCAGTCCTGGAATTATGATCACATGAACTATTCCTGGCTAACTTGATGGTGTGGCTTAGAACTCAAAGCAAGCTACTGAGCCATCTCTCCTGTACACACTCCTCAATTATATGAAAATTCTTAGTGTTTGTTAGATATTGGTCTCTATGTTATTCTAAATATAAGAGAGATATTATTCAGCCTCCATAAATATTTTAAGTGCATAATGAGTTGTCTTTTCTTTTTAATTAAATTAATTTTTATAAAACAGTCTTTCCTATTTTAAATAACTATCCCAGTTCCCACTCCCTCCCCTCCCCTGCTTCCCTCCCATGCTCCTAGCTCCAGTCACCCCCATCCACTCCTCAGAGAGGGTAAGACTTCCCAAATGGAGTCAATGAAGACTGATAATTTATTCTGAGGCAGGACTGACACCTCCTGCATATCTAGGCTGAGCAAGGTATTCCTCCAAAATGAATGGGTTCAAAAACTCCACTTCAAGCTCTAGGGACAAATCCTGGTCTCACTGCCAGTAGCCCACAGACAAAGGTGTCAGGACCATAATGAAGATTCCCACAGAAACAGCATTAAGAGTTCACTGACTGCACTGAAACCAGGGGAACCTGCACAGGATCAAGCTAAACCCACTGAATGTGAGTGACAGTCGTGTGGTTTGGCCACCCTCCATAAAATTTAAAGTATCAATATTTCTTTGAACTTTTCCTGAAATTTATTAGTTAACTGCTACTGCTTGGAAAACATTTTGCTTAATATTCAGAGGTATTTTTTACTGTTTTCTTATTCCTGAAAGAAACTAACACCTGAAATGTTAAATGGGCTTCAATGTTCAGTAGGCAGCAGAGATTTCTGTATAGGGGATTGCATGACGATTAGTAACTACTGATAATCCAGTGTGGCACTGGATTGCCAAATGAGAGCTATATGTAATGAGAAAGTGGCATATATAGCACAAGGAAAACAGCTGTAAGTTTTTTTGTTCAAAATTCCTCAGAAATATCAAAAACAGCAAATAGACCATGGACTTTTGTTTAACTTGCACCAAAATTTATTTGTCACCTTTTTATAACTCCCTCTTCAGAAAATTATTTTTTATATCCAATATTCTGAAATAACAGTTTTTAATATGCAAACAAAAGTGAAATAATTTCTTGTACCTAAAAGAATACAATACAATATTCCAAAATATTATGCACAGTTTAGTACCATGTGATGAGAAATCACATCGCTCCCTGAGAAAAGACAAAACAGTGTCTGGAGATCGCCAAGAAAAACTCAGTTTTGCATATGATTGTTTTCACAGAAAACACACAGAACGTTATTCAGAGATTTCCAGAGACTATTGCATGTGTGTACTGGGACACTAATGCTATATGCACAAGAAGTTTAATTTCTAGTTAAGCACTTACCTGAATTCAAACGAATGTTAATTAAGTAAAAGAAACAAATAAATAGTGTTTGGACTTGGTTAGAAAGAAAGAAAGAAAGAAAGAAAGAAAGAAAGAAAGAAAGAAAGAGGTACTTACATATATGGCTTTGAGGAAAATGGAGCTTTCAGTTAAAAATTTTTACAATGATTTTCTATAATTAGTTTCTCTAAATAAATGAAACTATAAAAGTACATTTCTAAAGATTAATGTTAATTTGAATGTCTAGGAAGTAGAGTTTCAATGTCTATAATTGCTATAAAACAAAATTACTTTATAAGTTTAACTCATCCGTCTTTAAAAATTCCTAATATGCTTTAATACCAGATTAAAATTTATTAAAATAATACTATTGAGAAAAATCATCAACATCAATAAGATTTTTCTAAATATTTAATAAGTATTATTTCATGGTATGTTAGTTCCAAAGTTAGCCATGTAAAATTTTTGACACTTATTTATAATTTATTTGTTATTTTTATTTTCAAGTTTGATGCAGAGCTATTTGGAAACATAAAGCTACATTCCATTATGGTTGAAGTGTTTAAATTAATATTTTTTGAGATTTTAAAAATTCCAAAAAGGAAAAGAAAAATCTTAGTTTGCCAAATCTGGTGGCACAAGCCTATAATATATCCCTGTGAAGGTCAGAGTACAACATGTGGGAGTCATTCCACTCCTTCCACCACATAGGTTCCGGGAATGGAATTGAGATCTTCAGATTGTTTTTTTTTCTTTTTTGGCAAGCCTGGTTTTATTTTATTTTATTTAAATGCAGAGTCTCAGTGTGTAGGGTAGAGCAGCCTCAAATTTGGGATTCTCTTGAGTTCTAGAATTTCTCGGCATTGTTTGATAGTGGCTTAAGCTTTGTATGTTTGTGATGCCTTTTGAGATGAATTTTACACCAGTCCTATTTAAAAACAATTCTTTTTATACATGTAATTTTACCATTTTAAAATATCAAGGTTTTGGAATGCTTTGTTCTTGTTGTAAAAGGAATTAAATCTTTTATAAATATATAATCGTGTAGTATGCATAGTAAACTTTTTTCAATGTTGGCTGACATTTTATAAAGTTTAATACTGAAAACACAGTTTTATATAAGTACATAGTAAAAATGGCAAATGAATGTGTAGGGCCATTTCAATAATTGAAATTGTCATCTTAAACCCAGGTAGCAACTCAGTTAATGATTTTAGTTTTATAAAATTTGAGTCAATTACTTTTAAAAGTAAACATTGTAACATAATACAAGCTAACTTTATACTAATTTAATGTAGGCTGTGCGAAAGGGGAAAATATTAGAAGATTTGTTTGGTAATCATTATTTTGAATAAAAGCAGATATTTTGTAAGTATAGCATACTACCATGTTGAATCTGAGACAAAATGTCTCAAGAGTGTCAGTTAGCATTATGTGGTATGATCACATATGCAGAGTATGTTCAGAGCCTGAGCTACAAAGAAATCACAGAATTCAACATGCAAACATGGGTAAGAACCCCCGCCATGTTCCTTACATGTTGAATTCTGAATTTTTCATTCATGTGTCTTTAGAAACCTTTACTAGTGACGTTTGTATGTGTGTGTTCCTCCCACAAGCCACGTTTTCTGAAACTAAGATACAAAGAACCAATTTTGAAATTCTTAAATGAGCAAACTTGTGCAATAGCTTATGTACCTTCACACTCCTCTTTTAATACCCTGATTTTTAAGGATGAGTCATGCTTTCCTGTACTTTAGAACCACTTTATGAAACATAAAAGTACACTGTCAGTTTTAAATAAAACCTACGAGAACAACTTTATGAAAATACTCTGCGCTGGAAATCACTGTCATGTGCAGGAGGACTGTCAAGTTTTCATCTTAACCCAGCACACAGATTTTAGTCTCTTCCTCTGTTACTACTACAGTTTCAAGGACTATGTAATACGGTGACCAAAAAGCAAGAAGACAGCAAACCAGGGCAAACCAGGGCAGCAATAGCAAAAGCTTCCTTATTATAGGAAATATGATGCGATGAATAGAGAACAGAGAAAAAAGTCCAACAAAGTACGTTAAAATGATTCCTTAGGTTGTTATTTTCCTCAAAGACCGACACTGGATCACTGGACTGAGCTCCCAAGGTCCAAATGAGGAGCAGAAGGAGGG
>LOEQ01002968.1:285874-301161 GCA_001685075.1 Bramus lutescens | reverse complement strand
GAGAAATGGGAAGAGGGGAGGTGGTGGAAATTTTTAAGAAAAAAAAGAGGAGCTGGAAAGATGGCTCAGTGGTTCCAAAGGTCCTGAGTTCATTTCCCAGCAACCACATGGTGGCTCACAAACATCTGTAATGGGGTATGGCGCCCTCTTCTGGCCTTCAGGCATACACACAGACAAAATATTGCATACACAATAAATAAATAAATAAATTTTTAAAGTACATTAAAATGTACAGCAAGGTACATTAGGACTACATAGGTTAGTGTGGAGAACCAGAAAAGGAGGTGTGAGGTGTGATGCCTGATAGGTGATTAGGAAAGTGTGTGCTGGGAACTACATGTCAAACAGCTCCAATAGTTGAGAACACACTTCATGTTCTCCATAAACATTCTTGACTTCGGGTAAGTAAAAAGATAGCTTCAGCTTCTTGACAATTAGAAATATTTTCAAAGCTAATGATTGGATTCAGGTTTTACTCATAACAAAAGCTTAATGAAAGGATCATTTAGATAACAAAATAGAGATTGGAGAGATTGGCCGGAATTTCTCATGATGAACATAGTTCTACAAAAGATACAAATTTGCTAATTTTAATGAGAAAAGAAGAAAATCAGAATATTTTATTATCTATGATTTTGGATGGAACATTTAGAAACATGAAAGCAGCTCCTTTATTACATTATCTGACCTTAAATATGGAAAATTTGGTAATCAATGATTGATATATTGACTAACAATAATTTTCTACCTCTAAACGTGAAGGTGGTGAAGATCCATTTTTCCATTGGTGGGTAAGAATATTATAGGAAATTAAAGCTGTCTTCCTTGTCTTCTAGCACCCAAAGGGCAATAAAGTATATGTTCCCAAATCAAAACATAAAAGCAAGGAAATCTTATCCTGCGCCCTGACTTTCACACAAGTTATTGACATAGAAACTAAATAGAATTGTTATTTCAGCCCATGCTCTTCAGGAAGCCCCAGTTCTTTTATTGGTTTATAGGAGATAGCAATTTTCTTAAAAGAATTGGATTACATTTTCTGGTGTTCTTATATAAAATATGACACTACCCCAAAGTGATAAGTATGTTTCTGAGAATGGGAACATACCTATTAGGGAAAGATTGCTAGTACAAGAATTATAAGCATATAATTATGACTGAATAGATAATACATACAGAAGAAAAAATTCTTTTTATATATACACCATTAATATTTATTTTAAGATTAGGACAGATAATCTCACCTTTTCTGAATGAAGGTGGCTACATGACTAATTGACTGAATGGGTAGTCTAATTTATTTTTATTTTATTGAGCTATATATTTAGCTCAATAAAATCAAAAAAAAGAAAAAGTTTCTTATGGACATCTTTCTGATTCTTAGAATAAATTCTATTAAGCTGATCTTGTCTTGCTGTATGATAAACATTATTTATAAAAGATATCTATATGTATCAACTCATAGAGATACCTTGTTTTTCTTCATTCCATATTCTGAAGTGTTTCAGGGATAACCTCATGCCCAGAGGCAGGGGATCACCTACAAAGTATCTGTGCTTAATTTTCTGGTCCCAAATCTGTGTGCTTAGAGCCATCAGGTAGTAGTAATACCTGTGTGCACAATGGTGCTCATTTTTGTGTTCTCCCTTGACTCTCTTTATTCAATGGTACTTCAAACTCTTATTATGCTTACAGAAATGTTTTATTTTATTATTAGTTTTTAGATGCTTGCTTGTATTTTAAACAGAAAGGAAAAGAAAGGATGTGAATTTGGGAAAGTGGGGATGTAAGGAGGATCTCGGAAGAGTTGGGAATGAGGAAACTGTAATCTGAATATATTGTATGACAAAAATCTGTTTTCAGTTAAAATATTAAAAAAGAAATTTAGACAAAGTGAGGAATAGATTATTTGCACTGAGAAAAGCCCATTTTCTGGAGTATGATGTTAAGTGGTACTGTAGCTTAACTGAAAGTATAGTCTCTTAAGGGCAAGACCCATGGCTCACCCTCTGTCTACTTATCGGCCCAGAAGGAGTATTTGGATCCTTCTCGATAGCGTTGGGTCTCCTTTTTCATCAGTAAAAAGCAGGAGTGGCTCAGAGCCCCAAACTGGCTAATATTAAATTTTATTAGTATTCATTTAAATCATATCCTTCTAATTTAAAATTCTTTTGTGGTGTCTACTGATGATGGAGAAACTCAAAATACAGTTCATTTCTATCCATGTTTTGCTTACTCTTTAAACAACTGAGCATAATCAGTAAACTAACTTTGTAGGATTTTGCTTGACATTTATAGACATGATAGCTAAATGAATGTATTCAACCCCAGTAATTCCAATTAGTCTCCAAGGCTCGCCACTCATTGATTGCTTTTCTAATTGCTTCATGAGAAATTACTATTTGATTGTTTTTTCTCTTTTTTCTTGTCCTGTCAATGGCAGTTACTAATTTACTGACTAGATGATTTAGTATAAGTTACATAATTTATTTGAACATTTACAAATAATTATAAAATGCTGAATTCTGAATTGCCCTTCTGATATAATGTTCTCTTCTGATCTATTTTAGACAGCCATTAATTCAATAATTTATTCCACAAACAAGGTTTGAATGTTTATAATGTGCGAAACATTGAGCCAACTAAGAGGAATTTTTTTCCTTAAAGGAGTTTTCATTTTACTTTGAAAAAAAAAAGGAATAAAACAATCACAATTTGGGGTTAAAGTTTTCAAAGAGCTGACTATAGTGGCCTGCATAACCTTTGGGGATTCAAATGAAAGCAGGAGATCATCTCTAGGGGAGGTTTTTGAAATTGATTTTATGGAGTACATTTCCTTAGCAGTGTAGTGAAAGAACAGTCTGTGGGTACTTATGCTTCCTGCTGTTCCATGGGACCTCAGTTCAGTTTCTAGTATCCATATTAACTAACCATAAATAAGTGCCTGTAGCACCAGCTTCTAGGGACCGACTCTCCCCTTCTGGTTGCTGTGGGAAGTGCATGTATATTCACACACACACACACACACACACACACACATACCCTCTAAAAGGATACAGAGAAAGTTATATGTGTACATTTCTATTTTATGTTTATATATTTTATGAATATATTCTATAAACTATATTCAATATATGAATAAAAGCAAAAGTGATGAGGAATATATAGATGAGAAATATCTTGGAAATTTTAATAGCAGCTTTTGGATTTACAGTCCCCAAAGGAGTTTACATAATTTGAAAACATCTTCATCTCTGTGCTTGATCCTATCTACCCATTAGTATATGTGTCTGGATCTATTCTTGGTTTACTGAGAACTCTGTCTACGTACAGCTCTCATTCTTTTCTACATTGTAGGTAAGTCAATGTTCTGTAAAACTCCCTTAACATTGACCTTAATCAATGGCTCCATTATCCAGTGTATCAAAAATAAGGGAGTTGACATTTCTTTGTGTCCCAAATATACTATATTTGGTATTGTTTTATGAGATGTACTTTCTGAGTGTCTCAAACTTATATCTTTCTCCTCCAATGTCATTTTGCTGCTGCTTATCAACTGGAACACTGTAATAATCTCTTGATTTCTTTGCTCGCACCTAGATTTACCCAGAGCCCATTAGACATGATCACTATTTAAAAACAGCTGTACTTTACTTTTCTCTTTGAAATAGATCTCAGTTCCATAGAGAACAAATTACACTCTGAGATCAGGTGGGTGCCCTCTATGTTTCCAACTGCCTACCACTGATTACATTTTTGTTATGTATAATATTGCTGTTCCAACAATCCAGACCTTATCATAGCTCCCAAAACTCCATGACTTTTAAATATTTTATTAATTCCTCTCTCTGGAGTGTTGTTTTCCTGTTTTTGAAGAATCTCTGTTAATGTTTAGATTGAGTTCAATCGCCAGATCATTAGAGCGCCATTTGATAACTCCTTTTCTTAATCCCTGAATGTATCTTTTGCAATATTTGGCTTCTGTTTTACATTTACTACATTCTTATGCCTATGAGGTGTGGTGTTTACTGTGAATTCCAAGAGACTTTACTTTTACTCTGGCACTAGGATCAGATATAAAGTATTCAATCAATGTGTACCAACTTTCATTAAGCATAATTGAATATATTCTTTGCTATTAGAATAATTATAGGAAAGAGTAGCGATAGGAACAGGTTCACAACACTAAGTTATAACAGAATAAGGTATCAGATTCAGTTACTGAATATCTGTATATGAAACCAACATTTTCAGAACTTTAAGGGATTTTTATACAGGAAGACCTAAAACAAATTATGGGATGCTGGAAAAGAGTCAACACAGTAAGTCATGTATGTAAGAGATGTGTACCAGTGTCATAGCAATTAAAACTTCAGAGTAAGGGACGTGCTATGGTGTCATGACAAGGAAGGGCCTGTATGTAAGGTATGTGCCTCAGTGTTTGACAAGGAAAGACGTGTATAGAAGGGATGTGCTCTAGTGTCATGACAAGGAAGGGCCTGTATGCAAGGGATGTGTTCCAGTGTTTGACAANAAACTTCAGAGTAAGGGACGTGCTATGGTGTCATGACAAGGAAGGGCCTGTATGTAAGGTATGTGCCTCAGTGTTTGACAAGGAAAGACGTGTATAGAAGGGATGTGCTCTAGTGTCATGACAAGGAAGGGCCTGTATGCAAGGGATGTGTTCCAGTGTTTGACAAGGAAAGACGTGTACAGAAGGGATGTGTCTAGTGTCATGACAAGGAAAGGCCTGTATGTAAGGTACGTGCCTCAGTGTTTGACAAGGAAAGACATGTATAGAAGGGATGTGCTGCCGTGTCCTGACAAGGAAAGGCTCGGTTGTAAGGCATGTGTTCCAATGATATGACAATAAAAAGTGTGTGTGCAGGGAATGTGCTTCAGTGTAATGACAACTAAAGAGGATGCTAAAGAGAGAAATTTTCCTATGAGTCTTTTGTGTCTCTTTCTTTACTTGTATTTCCTTACATTCACATAGAGCTGTTGGGAGGGAGTTAAATATCAATGTGAAGAAAAAAAAACAACAGAAGGGACACAATAAGAAAGGTTATTATGTTAAGAGACTAAATATGATTAGGCAGAAGTATATAGCTGCCTTTGCCATGAAAATTTTAAAATAGTCTACCCTCATCCTTTTCTTTTAGCAATGTTCATTTGTAATCATATTGGAAGATTAACTTGAGGCCACAATAAAGAGGATTTTGTATATTGCACTGAGAACTTTTACTGAGGTGATTTTTTTTCTTTCTTAAAGGAAGTTCCTCCCCAGAAAATGAAATTTCATTTAAAAAGGAATGCTTTCTTGTACTGTGTGCCTGGCTATAAAATTGAGAATTTCTCCAGGAAAAATAATTGTATACGTAATAAAAATATCAAAGTACCAGTAACAGTGTAGGAAGGAATCCACATTTCAGTAAGTCCAGAAAGAAGTGTTCAGGTTCTGTCTATCAGAAGGCAGCAACAGGAAATCAGGTACACAGAGGCTGCAACAGAAGAGAGGTTCAAGTTGCAAAGAAAGACTGCGTCCCCTTCTTGGGATGTTATTTATGCTGCCGCTAAAGGTAGTTTATAGCATATTAAATGATTTTTGATCCTCATAACTGTTTAGAGAAGGCAAGCCTTCTGAAATGTTATAAATTGTCTTCTCAAATAGCTAGGGAGTTGTGAGACTATCCCACATTGTATCTTAATTGTACTGATAGGCCATTCGCGTTGGTAGGCTACTGTAGACACAATGCTGAAGATGTTCTAGATTTGAGTGTGACTACCTAACTGTAAGAGATAAGTGATTTTACTACATGACAGTTATGGCACCATTTATTTTCATTCTGAAGAAGTTAAAATTTGCCTGCATGATAAATTCAGTCTCTGAATCTCCAGTTGTTTGTTCCTCTGGGATTTACAATTGTTTCAGATATTTCTGGGTTTGTTTTGCATTTGTCCTCTCCAATGTTTGAAGATCTCATTTTTACTGTATGTCTTCTTTTATTTCATATTTTATTTTCTTATGGACATGAAAAAAGAATTTCCAGATAAAAGATTTAGTTCTTACAAAAATATTACATCTTGTCCAAGGATGACGCCCTCATTTTCAAAGAGGGTGATAGTGAGCTAATAAGTAGATGCTGTTGGAGAAAAATGAATTTCCCCTTCCTACCAGGTGTGAATTATAAATAGCTTCTTGGTTAGAGTTGGACTTTGTGGCTCCTTTCCCTTCTCTGTGCTGGGATTTTGTCTTGTTTGCATTTGCATAAGTTTTATGCAGGCTGACATACTCTGTGCATGCTGTCACAGACTTTATGAATTCACATGTGCATGAATCCTCTTGTGTCTAGAAGATGCTGTTTCCTTGGAGTCATCTACCACCTATGGTTTTTTACAAACATTCCACATAGTTCTCTAAGCCTTGAGGTTGGGACGGGGTTGATAAAAATACCCCGTTTAGGACTGAATGCTTCAGTTTCTCACTTTGCCTTTTGTATCGCTATGAGTCTCTTTCCTGGTCAATTTCTTTCCAATGGACTATCACTAATTGTATCAACCACATTCCGGGGTACACCAGGAGTGGTTTGCCAACACAAATCAGACTATATGATTTTAGGGAACTTTTTGCTTTGGTGTTTATTGTCTTACATATTTGGTTGTTTGCTTGACTGTTTTATTGTTTTTCTTTTTCTTTTTGTTTTTAAAGAGAGCATAAAGTTACATTCTCTCTTTAAAATGAAGTTAGGGACAGTTAAGGAGGTAGAGATGATCTGGGAGGAGTTGGGGGAGGGGAAAGAATAGGGTCAGATCAAAATATATTTTATGATAAAATTTAAATAAAAATTTGAAAAATGTTCTTATATTAAAATAATTGATGCTGTGATGTTCATGAAGTTTGAAGTTTTTACTAATGTACTTTTCAAAATTTAGCAATATATCTAATATTGGAAAACAATCTAAATGAAAAGATTTTCAGTTTTGTGTTTTTTACAATTTATGACTGGTAATAGATTTTTCTCATATAGTTTATATTCAAAAGCTGTATTAAATATAATGAGTGTACGTTTCTAATAGAAAAAGTCTCTGGCCTATTTGTAGCCTAATGTCTGAAGATGCAATGCATATCTTTAAGCAGCCTGTTTCTCTTGTACAGTAGTTTGTTTTTTTTCTAAGTATTAAATTTACATTTGATATGATTTTAAATGGTTTTGAAGTCAATCAAGATGATCCTATCCATGTGTACAAAAATGTTATTATGTTATTTTATTTTATCATCTTCATTGTAAATGATGATCTCTGACTGCAATCTGGAATTCTGTTGAGTGTGGACACAGAGATTTTACGTATAGAGACTTCCATTTACTTGCTTTAGTTGAAAGGGTTTTGTTTTTAAATAAAATCTGAAAAAGCCTGTCTCTATTTGTGTATAAATCTTTTAAAACAAATTGTTTTTATGAACTCTAGAATATCATTGTGTTTCTTTTAGCTACTAAACAATTACTCCTAATGTATTAAGAACAAAACAAAATAATTAATCAATTAAAAATCACCAACAGAATCTCAGTGTTTTCCTCTGAGGAAGAACAAAGAATCATCACCATATTGATTCTTTATAAGGCTTTTGATTTTTCTCTTTTTATTCTTACTTGAAACCAGCAGATAGATTTATAAGCCATGCACTGGAACAGCAAAATCATTTGCCATTTGGTGAAATTGGCTGACATTTCATTTTTTCTGGGCAGATTGCAGATTACTTTGACATTATTTTGCTGGGCTCTGAGCTGCGTCATTAACATATTGCTTATTACTAAAAGCAAAGTAGTTGAATTTTGTGGCATAAGAACCCACATTTTCTACAAGTAGTAAAGAGTGTGATTTCTCTGAAAATAACTAGGTATTGCTTCTGCCATGCAGAAGAGGAAATTCATAGCAGTCTATTAATGTAACAAAATGCATCACTAAAATGGTGTGTCAAAGGGGAAGGAAAACCTCCATAAAAGCATGCTGTGTTTACTGTTGATATTTCTAAATCTTGGCTAGAAATGAGAAACATTCATAAAATATTGGGCTTAAACTGAGATTACATTAGTATGGAAGCAATATCATACTTGTCAACAAGCAGAATATAACTGGTTGTACCACATCAAAATAAAAATTCACTTTTTGATCTAGATATAATTCCTATTCTGTCCATGTTGTACAATTTTTGCTTTAATGTAAGGAGAATAAGGACCTTGCAATTGTATTGCAGGATTCTCTTGTTTGGTAAGCAATTAGCTGATCATATTTTAATTAAAATGCTGATCAAAAGGTCAGCAGTGCTCATCTTGTAGTCCTTGTTTCATTTTCTCACATCCTGTCCTTCCTACACTAAATTACGTACAGTGTATACTGTAAGCAGGGTCACATTGTACATTCATTGGATTCTCTTCCTCTAACAAGGGAGTTGTTATAATTATATCCAATAAGAATGAGCTATAGTGAACAGTTCACATACTGTTTTCCTTTCCACTTGCTATGTTGACATATTTTATGAAGACAGACTATATCATTGCAGATAGCTGTTTTTACCGACAGTAAGCACCTAAATGTAGTATTATGGCAATGTTTTGGTCACCCACACACACTTCAGTGTTTAAGCAAAACATCATACTAATTAGTAAGCCAGGTTTGAGAGATAAAATATATAATCAACTAGCAGTTCTTATGCATTCCTCCCTTTTCCACCTTCTTCCTAGCATGTGGCAGCAGATATAAATTTATAATTTAATGGTCATCTTAAATAATTATTATACTAATTACTTATTATTAATTCAATTTACTATTAGCTTCACTAAAATTTAAGGAAAAATTTTAAAAGAAAAAAGAAAGAACAGGCAAAAGAGGTTGTTTTCTGTGAAGTTGATTTTAAACCCTCCGTTGTTTCTTTCACAATAAAAAATGCCCAGGACGATAAGCATTTCTTTAGCTAGCTCCATTCATATTGTGCATTAGAAATGACTTGATTTCTATAATTCCTTAGGAAGAAGGCTATTAAGCTAGAGAAAAAGAAGATATTTAATTTCTAAGAGTGATCTCAGTATATAAGGCATATTTTCTTTTTGTTCTGACATGCACATCTTCCTCTAATTCAAGCTATATATTGGGTTAAGTCAGAAGGAAACGTGTACATTCCATTTTCTGTAAATATAAAAATCGAGCACATATGGAGTGGAGAGAGGAATAGCACACAAAGAAATAAGGAAAAAGATTTGAAAATGGTATTCTTAGAATTACAGACCTTTGATTCAGCCTTCTTGGTATCAGGCTTTCCCGATTTGTTTTCATTTTTCTTTAGTGGAGGGATATGGTTTAAGTTGTTTTAAGATTTCCATAAATCATCACAAGCTTGTTTTTCTTCTGGTGTCAAATTTATGTTTGATAGCTTTAAATACATATTTACCTTCTATTTTAGGTTATAACCAGATTATTATAGTCATAAATTTTTCTTTGGATGAATTTTTAACATGCAATTTAGATTATTCCAGTTAGTATTTACTCATATTGAAGGTATTTGTTCTAGTTTAGTGATACATAATTTTTATTTTTGAATATGTTTTTAATTGAAGAAGTACATTACTTTCAATTCCACTCCTTCTTACAGTACATCCCAGTTACCTTCCCTATTTATTGTTGCAATTTTAATGAACTTCCCACTATTAAAAATTAGCTGTATCATTTATATTTTCATACTGAAAGAACAAAAAAATCTAAATATGGGTTTTGATATGAGTGGAATGTTGTTAATCTGGTTTGGAAATGGATTTGACATGCACTGAGACATGGTAATCTTTTGGAATCCCTGTGGCTATGCTTTTGCATATTTTTATGAACAACCAGAATAACATTCAAGTAGGCTGAGGAGTCAAAGAACTTCTGAAGTGATCCATTCATTGCCATGTAGCACTTTTGGCCCTCCACAAAGGCTACTTGTTATTTCTAATTCATATTAAATATAAACCATCCTTTTCAATTTGAATGAGCAAAGAAATGTATTTTAATTGAATATTATTGTGATAGCAACTGGGATAGCTTATTTTGTTTACTGAAAATTGTTACCATTCATCGTGCATCTATTCCTCTTCAGGAACTAATTGTTGTGTGAGTAGTATTTCAATAAATTGTTTTATATCTTCAAATATAAAAGTAGGGAGAAGGAGAGAGAGTAGTAAGAGGGAAGGAGAAGAGAGAGGGAGGGAAGGGAAGATCGGAGCAGGGAGGAAGAGGGAAAGGAATATGAATGGATGTATTTCACTAGCTCACGTGGTGATGGAAGTGAAAGGCCAGAGATCTGCAGTGATGGTTTTGTTTTTCTTTTGTTTTGTTTTTTTTTGTTTGTTTGTTTTTGTTTTTGTCTTTGACTAAAAGCTCCTATGTTCTACACAGGGAGGTTACCATGTTGGCAAATTGGAATGGAATGAGAAAGTTGAAGACTTTCTGTGCACAGCCAGGTGGTGGTGGTGCAAGCCTTTAATCCCAGGACTCAGGAGGAAGAGGGAGGCAGATCTCTGAGTTTGATGCTCACCTAGTCTACAGAGTGAGTTCCATGACAGCCATGGCTGCAAAGAAAAAACACAATAAAATAAAATAAAGACTTCCTGCGAACTCTTAAGAAGTGTCAATGATTTTCTAGTTTGCTACTTAAGAAAACATGACTGGCACTAGTATGTGACCCTTACTAGACGGGATACAACTGGGAGAAATCCCAAGATGCTTATTTTCAAGCATATTGCTTTATATAGACTATCAAACAAAAATACTCAAGAATGCTTGAGGGAATACCTTACTGTAAGTATGCATTTCTTAGCATATGCTTATCACAACAGTATTTTCCTATTTGCATAGTGTTGTTTGCATAAAGCACTCTGAAATATAAGAGATGAAATATTTGGGTTTAGATTGACTACAATAAAGCTTCAATAAAGGAGCTATGCAATGCCATAGAAATAAAGATGTATCCACAGTAATATTTGATACAAAAGGAGCCTTGGTAACAGCACATCATAAGGTACTGTTCGTCAACATCTTTTGCCTGCTGGGTAATTTTGATTTTGCCTTTTTCTCGAGTACACTTGTAGCTTATGCTTATAGGACATTCTTAACATGGTCTTAAGACACAAGATGAAATGTAACTCAGTTAGGTTGTTAAAAGAATAAAATCCTTCATTATAAGCATAGTAATGGCAACTGAAATTGAAGTTATTTAACTAAATTCAATCACTTTTAGAGAGGCACATAAGTCATAAAACTTATCCTGGTATATTATTTTTGTGATTTCACATGTCACCATCATTGCTAGGAAGCATGCTCTTCAGCATAAATTTGAATGTAACCCAAATTGCCCTTTAAAAACTAGCAATTTCAAACATTTTAATTATTCATGTAAAAATTTTATTCTTGGAAGTATATTCTCACTTTATATGTTTTACATTTTAAATCGATATTAAATAAAATACATTAGACATTTAAATTTTCTCAACTTTTGGGTTCATAGTTAGCCTTTTGATGATAGTTTTCTGTGGCACACAAATATTTCCAGGACCATTTTGTGCATGTGTGTGTGTACCCTTGCTGTATTTATTACAAATGGAACTGCTCTGCCACAGTGTATCCTGTCTGTGACTAGTGTTCAGTGCTATCAGTAAACCCCCTTCTTGCTGCATGCTTAATTATCATTTCATATCTCTATAAATGGATGAGAAGTCAGACAACAAGAACCAACAGGTTCTGAAAACTTCAAATGGAATATTTCATATGAATAATTATGTGTCATAAAGAATATTTTATAAAATTTACTCATAGCGCTCCCTTATAAGTTCTTTATTAGACTTAAATTTCATGTGTTTGAAAATATTAGAAGACTAGGTAATTGAAAAGCACGGTCATTATTATTCTCTTAAAGTACTAGAAACACTATTGTCCAAAGAAAAAAGCAGGCAAGTAGAAAAAGAAAGAGACTTCAGGTTCACCTAGAAAGTCAATTAAACAGTATTGAATCAATCAACAAATAATCATTACTTAGAGTCAAAGAAATTGAACTGTCACTTTATGCCATAGGTTATATAATGATTAACAGGCTCTTGATATTAAAGATATTAGAGCAACTGAAGGGTAATTCATTTTTGTCCTAGACAGAAAATGAATTGACTGGTCCTATTGCTCAGAAAAATTCATAGCTACCAAATCTTAATAGTGACCATACATAGAAGGAAGACAAAAAATTTATTTAAAAAAAGCCTGCCTAGGAGGCTCATACAGCAAATTATTATGTAAATCTTAAATCACAGATTATTAAATTATTCAAAGTGAAAGAAAGGAGTTTGAGTGAGTATTAAAATATTTTAAAAATATCAAAGAATAAAAATCACAAAATCAAAATTTATAAATACTGTACTTTATCATCTCAGATTAACTGCCTTCAATTTTAAGGTAATTTGGGGATCTTTGCAACAGTTATCTGCTTAAGAGGGGCATAATGAGCAACAAATGATCTTAATCCTTCAATGTGAGTTTCTGGTGGACATCCCATTTATTTTTCTGGTATGATAACTATCAAGGGCAAACTCTTTAGGATGTGTTTCTTTAAAACTTGATAATTTAATAAAGCATAATTTAATCAGATCCTTTTCAGTTCTCTAGCTCTTGCCTGTCCTCCCCACCTTAGTACTTACCAGCATTTACCCGACTTACGCAATTTCTTAATCTTAAAAAATTCTAAACCTAATCAAAAACCTGCTTTGTATTGGCTAGCTACTCCTGAGCTTGAAGCCTGGGCTGGAGTGTTGTAGATGTACTCAGTATTAGTCCCCTACCAATTGCAAATAAATAGCTTTCCAGCTAGAGCTACAACTTTGTACCCAGTTGTTAAGGGCTGGAATTTTGTCAGATCAATCTTTTGATGGTTTTGTGCCTGCTGCCACCATCTCCAAGAGTTTCTATGTATCTGCACTGTTGTGTGTAAAAATCATGAGAACATTAAACTTTCTACCACGTATTTTTATTATAGATGACTGAGTCCTAAGAAATATGACTGTTCTCAAATCCTAAATTATATTTGTACAAATAATACTTTATTCTATTTACTTTATTTGATTTTTATCTTAGTCTTGTTATGTATTAAAATAATCAGACAATTTATCTTGGAGCTCTAGTTTTCAAAGCAATTGACAATTTTATTTAGAAATCCACACTTATTTCCTATGCATCAGTCTCTATGTAGTAAAGTGTTATGGTTTTTGTCAGCATTACCTCCAAGTTTTTCTTGGTGCTAAGTTTTGCTAAATTACATTAATATTTGGAGAATGCATGTACATCTTTAATATGTGGTCTTTTAATCTGATTACCTGCCAAGGAATATTCCTTGGGTGGCAGCTTGTCTTTAATGGTTAACCCTTCTTGTTATTTTCACTTGATATTTTTATGTCCACTCAAGCATGGCTATTTTCCTTTGGTCAAAGTTGTGATCCATGAAGATGCATATTCTTTTGCCAATCCACTTTATAAGAGAATGAGTTTATTCTGATTCCATAAGAAGACTGTTTATTAACATAGCTATGCAATTACATTTAGACCTATGTAGAAAATGACAACATATTTTGTTCATTGAGCAGTTATAAAATGAAGATATATGAGGTAACAAACTTTCATTTCAGTGTCAGATCTTTCTGACAAGTAGAAGCATGAACAATAGACTTTCTCCTGTGGTGTGAACTCCACGTAAGCCTATTAAAGGGATTTTCAAAAAAGTGATATGGCTCAGAATAATAGAGAGCCTTCACTAATGCAGGCTATCCTAGGACTTGGACTTCTGATGGATGTACGCAGTCGTCGTTCTGGCACAGATGATGGTAGATTAATCCAACAAGAAATGTTCCTCATGGAGTAATATTGATTTTTTTGCCTGCATTAGTATCTTCCAGGTACTTACAACATTGATCTCTATGTGAGCAGGAAATCTATAATTTTCTGTGTTTGTCACCCTTTTTTGTTTGCTTATTTTTTTAAGGTGGTTGAAATTGCCAATTTTAAGCATGAGCTTAAAAAGTAAAGTTAGAAAAGAATTCAGTTTTTTTTTAAATAAAATACAATTGATCTTTGAGTAGCTTAACACAGAGAAAATTCTCTATTAATAGAATAAAATTTCTATGACTTTTTGTATTTGCCCTCTCTGACAACAAATGCTTGGGCCAAATCTGTAGCAATCTGAAAATGTTCTCAAGTCCAGTAGTGGCATCCTAAATATGCAATAGGATCAGAGTTATCATGCAGCATTCTTGACAAATGGAATTTTATTTTATAAATAGACTCTAGTTTTTCAAAGTTTAGTTAATTTTTTATTTCAGCTCTGAATCATTTACACTGTCCCAGTAACTACATCATAACAGAGCTACAAAAATGCCATAAATGCTTAATAGTTTTGCCACACAACTATTTGTAAGTAGAGTTTAAAAGCTGCTGACTTGTGTATGCTGACTTACATATAGTACATGAAATAGTGCAGCACATTATCTTTTATGTATATTTGTTGACATAAAAAACGTTTTAAAGGAAAATGCTACCTTGTCTATATTTTGTGCATCAGCCATATTCTTGCTTTAGTGACCATTTTTTAGATGTATATGTTATTGATATGGAAGCATTTATATAGATGACATGTTGAAAAATGTAAAGAAATCTGAGGTGCTGATGATATTTATTTAAGTGTAAGTCCAATGAATATGATTCACATTCTATTTGTTTTTAAGACAGTCATTTAAGAATTCAGGCAAATGGTGGTGGCACATGTCTTTAATCCCAGCACTTTGGAGGCAAAGGCAGGCAGATTTCTTTGAGTTAGTTTGAGACAGCCTGGTCTACAGAGTTAGCTACAGAGAAAGCCTACTTGGAAAAATCAGAATAAACAAAGAAACAAATGAATGAATATTAAAAAATAAAAGAATTCAACAACAATTTCAGTTCATTAAAAATTAAAAGCTCTAGGTTCTCTGGGATTGTGAATTGTAGGCTGATTTTGGACCCTAAAACATTCATGGATCTAACCTACATGGGAAGTAGAAAAAGACAAGATCTCCTGAGTAAATTGGGAGCACAGGGACCATGGGAGAGGGTTCAAGGGGAGGGGAGAGAAAGGGAGGAGAGCAGAGAAAAATGAATAGCTGAATAAAATCAATAAAAATTAAAAGCTCCACACACACTAGGCTCCCACACAGCCTGTATATGAAGTAGAATCAAAACCCAGTGCCATT
>LOEQ01002968.1:257314-285834 GCA_001685075.1 Bramus lutescens | reverse complement strand
TATGGTGATATGCAAGATATTCATCAGTGTGGCTATAGGATGGGGCCAGTTGACCTAGATGGAGGGGGGAGGACCTTGGACTTCCCTCAGGGAAGGGAATTTTGACTGCTTTTTGGACTGGAAATGGAGGGGAGAGGGGAGGTGGGAGGGGGAGGGAATTGGTAGGAGATGGAAATTTTTAATAATAAAAATAAAAAATGATTAAAAAATCAGGAAAAAAGGTATAAACCATGAACTTTTTTACAGGCATCTGGTTCTTTTAACCTAAAATATTATCTTCTTAAGAAGTTAAAAAGTTGTCCATAAAGCAAAATGTAATTTAATGGTATTTGAGGAACAACAGTCTTGAGATGAATTGATTAATAAATATTAATTTCTTAACAAAAATATTAAAAGCTCTTGGTATCCTCTTATGATCCTGTATTTTTTCTTTGAATTTATAAGAAAAAATCTTTCAAAGCTAATTATAACTATGATTGCATTCACTTTTGAACTGGATTTCATCAAAGCTTAAAAAATTCAGTTGAGAGACTTCATTATTATTTTTCTTAAAATATGGAAAACAGTAGACTCCAAGATATTTTGGCAACCAATTTTAAGGCATATCTGCAGTGTTGATGTTAGGTGTTTATAGGAATACAAACAGAGTGACTCTTATTAACTACACTTAGTTAAACAAAAAAATGAATTTGCATTGTCTCATGGTTTATAAGTAAAAGTATATATTAGAAGAAAACCGTAAACTGATCAAGGAAAGATTGGAAAGGAGAAGTTAGCGAGGAAGCAGGAAGGATGAAGACAAAAGTGGGAAGTTTGATTAGCTTCAGTATACAATGCAGTGTTTGGTGTGTATTTAAAAGGCTCTGGAGGTCAAGGGTCAATAGCTTTATTAAAATCATCCTTCGTTTGTATTGAAGAATTTTGGCCAGTATACTTTCAACCTATGTTACTTAAATTCATTTAATGTTTATTCAGTTGAGAGTATCTTCAAGTATTTACACACAGATCTAATAATTGCCAAAGACTACGGGCAATAGTGAAGATTTCACAGCGAGCAAGGTTTAATATTTGACATCAAGGATCTTAGAGGAGACTGAGGATACAGAAATAGATTACAAATGTACAAATAGCCAGGTTGTGGTGGCACACACCTTTAATCTAAGCACCTGGAAGGCAGAGACTGACCAATCTCCTTGAGTTAGAGGCCAGCTGGTCTACAGAGTGAGTTCTAGAACAGCCAGGTATACTCAGAAACCCTGTCTCAAAAACCAAACAAACCAACAAACCAACAAAAAAAGAAAACAAAACAAAAACAAAAAAAAGTACAAATAATCTTATATGACTTGCAACGTTTTTTACCTCCATCCTATGATTTTGGTAAGATCTTTATATTTTCTTTTGTGAAATTCCCAGTCAATCCCCTCTTCAAGCCTTGCCTCCTCAGCCAATTCTCTTGGCAGTCCTTGGTTCTGAAAGGGTTGTAGAACAAGTACCCAGATTTTCTTCTTCAACCAATGTCCTTTTCCACCTCATGTGGTCCCACCAGTAAGTATACTTACTTTGACTCATTTGTTTTCCTTGAAATATGGAAACTGAATATGCACACAAGTTTCAGACGGTTTCAAATTGACTGAGTCTAAACATTTTATGGTGAGATTCAAAGCTGGCAGTGACTTTATTCAGCTGTAAGGCCCAATGTCAATATTTTTTATTCAAATGTGAAATTTTGGGTGGCTTCGCAAGCTGTTTTTTGTTTCTTTATTTGTTTTTCCTTAGTTACTAAAAATGGTTTTAAAAGCCTTGTTGATTTATGGTTCCAGTTTATCACTGTGAAGCATGAGACTTTGTCCAGAGACGTAGGTGCTCCAAGGCCAGTTCTTCAAGTAAACCTTACTAAATGAAGCAACATCTCAAGCAAGCACCATATATTTATGCTTTGTATGTGGAACTCATAGAAACTGGAAATTACAAGGAATTTTATAGCAAGATTACTATCAAGTCTCTCACCCACTATTACCTATGCTTATGAATAAAACCCTCCCAACTCTAAAGCAACAAACAAGCAATAATTTTGACTGGTGACACATGTCAAATAAGCCGTAGGAGAATGAACAATCATTGTATTTTTGTATACTATTAAATTACTAGATCCTGCCTGAAGGACTATATAAAGGCACAAATTCCTGTGACTGGGTCCCAACTCCAGCTGCTGATTAGCTGTATGACCTTAGCAAGGTGTTGACACCTGTTTGTTTGGATTTCCCCATTGTAACATGGAGATAATCATCCTTTGTTCTTAAAATGAACAAATAGTTGTTTACAGAGTGTTTTAGCAATGACTGGTATGTGTACAATGCTGCATACTTTAAGAAATACAAATGTATTCAAACAATAATTAACCAGTTGCAAGATCATGCATAGCCACTGGTTTTATTTGCAACATAAAAGGATGTCCAGAAATCAAGAAAAATTAAGGAAGCAGAGTATAATGTAACAGAAAAAGTGCTGTGATCTCGGTGGGACACTGGTTGAACATATGTCAAGAATGCAAGATTGTAATTATATAAAATAAATAGACACTGGGTTTTATTGATAGAATATCAAAACAGCACTAATCTTTGTCTCACTTGTTTGCACTCCTTTCACCACATGTTTCCTTTGTATCTTGCCACTACTCTGTCATTACTACTTGTATATTTTTTAAAAGGCAGAGAAAATTATTATCCTGGGGACAGAGCTACAGCATGTCAGTATTGAAATACACTCAAAAATTTATTTAATAAAATATTATTAAGAAAATTAATAGAATTCTTATTGATAAGTTCACTGTATAAACCCTTTCATGCCCTGGAAAGAATTTCCCAACAATCCTATTCCATGTCATCATTTAACACATAGCAGGGTATTCTCTCTTTCAGGCTTATCAAATCCAAATGAGAGTTATTTTCTATTGCATTGTTTGTATTCCAAAGAATAAAACCTGGTCTTTGGCTCTGTGCGACAAACTGATTATGCCTATATATTTCTGCCCCTTCTATTCCAGGTCACGTTGAGTAAGTAAGCAGTACAATGCTTATTCTATTGCTTTCCTCTCTCTTTATCTTGTCTGGACTTCGATTACCATAATATACTTTCTTTTATGTTATATGTGAGTTTTGTTTTCAAGTAACGTCTCTTCTTTGTGTGTCTCTTTAGTACTCCTCCATATTTAAGATGTGTTCCTCACCACAACTCTTGGTTATAGTAAGCACCTAATTTATCAGATATTTGGGGAAATATATTTAGCCCATAAGTCAGGTAGATATGGAGATGAAATTCAAATCCTGCACCTCTTACTATTAATATGAGAAAATTTTCTAAGTCTGAGTTGAGCTGTGCTCAAGGGATAAATATGGAAAAGCATCTTCTAGGAAAGAATTTTCTATGATGTCAAAGCCTCATCAAGGGATTGATTCTTGATTAGGTTACAGTGTTAAAACCACCAAACAATCCGCAGTGACCGTTCAGAGCTGACCCAGCATTGCCCAGTTGAGCTTACCTTCAGAGGCCATTTCAAAGTGAAATCATGACACTCTACAGAGAACTCCAAGATGAAGAAATCTGTTTTTTACAGGACGCTTCAAAACCAAATTACAGAAATGTTTCTGAAACACATTGCACTGTACAGTAAAAGAACAAGAAGTGAATGCACATTCTTTCACAGATACAACTTGATTTTTGAGAATATGAAAAATATATCATAGCCAGAGTAGTAAACAAAAATAATTCAAATACATATGTCACGTTTTATCATGAACAGATCTCAACTGCATGAAGCTTTTCATTTTGAGTAAATGTGGCATACTAGATGTGTAAATATAGTATCCAGGTCTTAAACAACAAACATCAAAGTCTTTCTCACAACAATTTTTTAAAACTATTTGGGTAAACAAACAAATTATTGAACTAATCAGGCTTCCTTTTCATAATTATTATTATTTCATGTCATGTTTTTTACTTTTTTAATTAACTTTACTTTTCGATTTTTATAAAATCTGTATTTCTTCTGTTGTTTCCTTTTCTCTGACCCAGTGCCATACCCGTCTCTCTCATTCTAGAGTCTGATAAAGTCTTTCCTCCACTTCTTTCATCTATTCTGCATAAAACATATGATTGTTGTGATTACCATCACAAAGGCAAGAGTAATACTGAAATGTGGAAAAAACAATAAACTGAGAGAACACTTTTCTAAAGTGTTATAAAGAGAATATGATTATTTTCAGTTCCCATAAAAATGATTTCAGTCAAAGTGGGTCAGAATCTGTTCACTTAAACATTGTGCTTGAGCACTCCAGAGTGACTAGCCTGATACCCTGATGCTAGTTCTATGAATGAACTCCATGGTTCTCAAATTTGTCTACTAAGTGTTAAAATTATCTATTCATACTTTGAAGGCACTGCAGTGGAGCAGACAGAAGGGAAGAATGGATGCAAATTCTAAGTGTGAAATTCCTTTTTCATTTTTCTATTTCTCTCCTTTTGCTAAAAAGCTACTTTACAACAATAAGATTTTGAGCTAAGTACTTCTTCGTCTTGCTATATTCTCATTTCAAAGCATAATAAGAGATCTTATCACACAGAGTTGTTTGAGTGTTGTGTAAATTAAATTAGTAATATATATTAGGTTATCTTTATTATCATGCTAATTATACAAGTAATGAGTTTTCTGATGACATTTTCATATATTTTAATAAATATAAATGACCTACACACTGTGATTGTTTCATAGGTATTCATTAATATTTATATTATTATTTATTGAATTAAATGCTTTTCTATTTTTTGTAACTCTCATCAGTTTAAGATTATTTATCTCATGTATCGTTTTGAAGTAGATTACTTCTGTGTACATTGCTGTATTTGACTCTTTTCTTACAACATGTAAAACTGGTGAAAGCAGAGAAATTTTCTTATGTTCCTTCTCTAAATTACAATCATGATAGTTGCAGCATGGTGTCCGTAGTGTTGCCTATTGCTTTCAGCATGGCTGTTACAATAGTCCTCTTAGTCATATCCAGGATTATCCTTTGATCATGTCAAATAGTTATGGACTATTTAGGATTTACCAGGAACTCATCTAAGCACAGTACATTTACTAAACCAATTACTCTTTTTAAAAGTCATATAAAGTATGTCACATCGTTATCCTGTCATACACATGATAGATATGCAGGAATGTGAATGTCATCATTCATCTCGGCTCATTAGGACTTTTTCATTGTCTCAAAAAAGCCTTGTAGCTGCATTGTTCCCTTAAACTTTTCACCATTTCTTTCCTAATTTTTGATCCACATTTGAAAATGGTCAATCAGAGAATGATAAACCTAATGTCCATTATTTCCTTCAGGACAGCTCTGAGGATGGATTTTGGAGAATATTAACTGTGTCAGTGGTTGAATGCATGGATCAGTTTGTGGCTTTGGCAGGCATTGAATGAGAGACAGAAGCATGTACAATATCCATTGTGGCATGAAATGAGAGTGCGTTTCTGTATGGGGATTCACTTAATACCTCCTGGGACAATCAAATGTAGGAGGCCCAGCTACAATGGATTACAAAGACCATGGCCTGTCGAACTGCTCTCTGTGGAAGGGGCCAGGTGGGTAATGTGGGGGAGGAGCTTTGGCACTTCCCAGAGACAGATGCTAGAATGGATTTTGCAGGTGGTTTTATGCTCCTTCATGGTGGGCTCATTGGCAGATCTTTTCCTTGGCTCTTTTAGTTCAATACAAGCTGGAGGTGACACTATCTCTCCGCTGATAATGACCTTGCTCACCTTGCCATAACTTTCCCAGGGTACATTAGAAAATACTTTGATTTTCATTTGATTTCAGTGACGCAATGTCTTTCCATTTAAACTTTAGTGAGACATTTTATGGATGGAGCTTCTATCTCAGATATCATGATTTTCAACCATATAAATGCCAAAATAATTATATGCATTTAGATCATTGCTCTTATTTGCATGTATGTGCAACACTTGCAAATGTATAATATTTTAGGCCAAATATTAAAGGCTAACACTTGCTGGGTGGTCACCATTTGGCAATGTTTCAGACACTTTGTATAGATGCTTACTTTTAATTCTCTTAATGGTCCAATGAAGGATAGAACTATAATTATTCCCAGTTTACCATTTTTTTAAAAAAATGACAGAATCATCAAATTACCCAAGGCCACAGAAAATACAGTCAAGTAGGACTTGCACCAAGTCCTCTATATCCAGAATTTAGACTCTTAACCATAACATCACCTCCCATTGTCTCTCACCCAGGTGCTCTAAGCACAAGCTATTTTTTATAGTTTTCAACAAAAATGCATAAAAAGCTCTTTTCACAAGACATAAAATTATAGCTTATTTTGTGTGTGTGTATGTGTGTTCTCTGCATTTTACTGGCTTGAGAATAGGAGACCTGAGGTTTTATTTTAATTAGGAATATTGAAATACATGAAATAGAATCTTTGGCAGCAGCTGTGTATTCTCACTTTGACTTGAAAACTCCATTCATTGATATCTTTTTAGTTTTGGAAAGGAATACATTGTCCATTATAGCTGCTGCTGCTCTGAACCCTTTTGATAATTGTCCATGCAAGAGCCTGCTCTGTTTTGAGAAATAATAACAGCATACTGTACTTCACAGGTGCAAAAATGAAATCATTTGCTCTATCATTTTGCTTGCTTAATTTACATCTTTCTGTATTTAATTATGCCTATTGTTCATAGATTGGATATTGAGGATCCAACAAAGATGGTATTTTGAATCAGCTTTGTAATGTCATTGAGTAGGTCTTACACTGCAGGATACTTAAATCTTTTTTTCAATTGTGACAGTTTGGATATCCTCAGGGGTTCCAAGCTGTCTTCAAGTATGCCAGCTGTCTGAATGTGGAATATAAAACTACTATTACAGTGGAAAATTAAATATTTGGCTCAATTTTACCTTTTTAGTCAACAGTGACCAGCTTCTGTATAGTTGTTGGTGTGTGTGTGTGTGTGTGTGTGTGTGTGTGTGTGTAGAGAGAGAGAAAGGGGAGACAGAGACAGAGAGAGAGAAAGAGAGAGTTGATAATAACAGTAAGTGCAAAAGTGAAAACATACTGTGGATACAGTTTTCTTTTAAACAATATGCTGTCACTGGTAGGTTGAGTAACATAGATGTGTGTCTCTAAATCTTTGCTTTTCATTTTCTTAATTCTAAAACTAAAAGATTGTTATGTGTGTTTTGGAAGGTGAACTAGAGTTATATAAGTTCTATAATCTTGGAAATTTTGCTGTTATTTCTCTATTCCCCTTTTTCTGATGGGTGTTGAAAATCTTAAATTTGTGCTCATGTGGCTTATCTCATGTTACTACACTGTTCCCACAGATGGAAAGCCTGATCAACTTACTGTGATCTTAAAATTCTCACTGCCACAGTACCCTGAAAGATGTGCCTGATGCATTATACTAAAGCCATTCAGAATGAAACTTAAAAGGAAAAAGAATTTTTTTTTAGAACTGGTTTTGGCTGTATAAAGTACTGTTATTATTTGGAAATGCTTTTTGTGACATTTGAAAATTGGTGACTTGGGTGACATCCTTGCTCTAGATGGCTGGAGTTGATCACTTTTTGAGCCCATAAGACCTAGCTCATTTTTGAATGCCACTACTTTGAATCCACTAGTTTACAGTTGCATGCCAGGTTAGGGATCTGTCATTTCATATACACTACGCATGATCACTACCCACAGGCATGCAGTTATTTTTGTTGATTCATTTGACAAATAAGGACTTGTGCTTTCAACAAGAAGCAGACATTGTTTTATGTCCTGGAACACAGAGGAGAAGAAAACCAACTTGGCCTCTGGCTCCATTAGAGTTAAGTTAGGAAAGTTTGATGTTGAGGTGTGAAATGAGTTTCCTGTACAAGATCGTTCTGTCTCTTCATGCTGTGTTCCTTATTAGCTTTGCTCTTTGTTGGAATATTATCTTCCCACAAGAGCAAAATAGATAGTACTAGGAAATAGCAATGTATTAAAATAGCAGTCAAAATGTGATTATAATGGATTCTCACCTTCTGATAATATGTAAAAGAATGTAAGTTGGGAGGGCTAGTGTAAAGTTCTGACGACACACAAAAGGATGACCTGAGGTAATAAGATTAAAAATTAAAAATGCTGTATTTTAATTTGTTCTGTGAGAAGACCTAGCTGTACAGGGAGTGGCTGGGAGTGAGGCAGACTTGTGTTCTGATTTCTATACTGTAGGTAGAAGATAGATACGGGCTGTCCTTAGTATTGTAGAAAAGAGAACACCATGCAATTGTGAGAAAGCTCACATACGCATTAAAAAAATTCATACGTTCTTGATATTTGGCAGTTGAGGATATTTGAGCTGAGAGATCTCAAATGACATGTCAGAATTATACAGAAAATTCCTGAGCAGTTTATTGGTTCTGAGAGAATGAAATTGTGAGTTTGTCACCTAATAGCTTTTCGGATGTCATTTCTAAACCTTATCCATAGGCTCTCCATTCCTAGTTTTTTTTCCCACTTTCAATATTTTATAGGGTTTATGTGATTATTTTACTGCTTATGCTTTCTTTTGAGGTCTCTGTGTGTGTTTTTCTGTGTGTGTGTGTGTGTGTGTGTGTGTGTGTGTTTATTCAAGTGTTTGTATACACACATGCCCATAGAGGTCAGAAACCAATGTCACATGTCCCTTGGTTATAGAGGCAGATTTATCACCTGAAGCTCATTGATTCAGCTAGCTTGGCTGGCCAGAAAGGCCCAGGAGTTCCTCCCTCTGCCTCATTTGCTCAAGAATTACAGGCTTATGCTAGCAAACTTACCTTTATGTGAATGCACTAAGGATCAACCTCAGACTCTAATACTTGTCTAGCAAGCACTTTTCTGATTCATCTTTCCCCATCTTCTTTTGGGAGTTCTTTAGAAAGAAACTTTTATATCCCTTCTTACCTCTGCATTGTCTTAAAAAGGCACAATTCTATGGTTAGAGAAAATAATCATAAGAGCTTCTTGAAGGATGATTTTTCCCCAACCAAGTTTTCACCTGCACTCTCATGGTATTAAGAATGGGAAGGAAATTTTTGTGTGAGGCGAACGTTTCTTATTTTCTGATGCTTTGCTGTACACAATGCTCTGCTTAGCACAGATGTGCCTAAACAAATGCTCCTAAACTTATGATTTGAAGAGTGATAGGTAATCAAATTGTGATGATATTATTTCTCTTGATGCTTCAAATACAGCCAGTGAGGACGTATCATTCACACAAGGCTTCTTTTTACCTTTTAATTGGTGCTCATGGTTGATCAATTGTGAGTAATCTTAAATAGTGAATAATCTCAAATACTGTGCCTTAAGTTAAATTATTAGATTTTTATAAGTTTAGATAGTTCTGTGGAATAAAGTGCTTTTAAACTTTGTAATAATTATGAAAATGAGCGTGGGTACATACTTTTGTATCAAAACTGTCTGATTGACTATTTTACTCTCATTTACTCAAGAGTCAAGACCAATATGGGTTATGTAAAATCTGTCAAGAAATCCAATTTGGAAAAGGAGGCAGATAAGAGAAGTAATTGAAGTAAAGCATCTTAAACACCCTAAGAAATTTATGAAGTGAGTGTTATAAGTATAATGAGAAATAAAAGATGTTCATATGATGACAGTTTTATGAGAAAGTATCTAAATGGTTCCAGCATTCCTGTTAGGGTTTGAATATGAAATGGTTACTTAGTTCATGTATTGAATGCTTGATTTCCCACTGATCATGCTTTTGTGGTATATGGATAGAAACTTTAAGAGCTGGTACCTAGCTAGAGAGAGTAGATGAACAGGAGTGTGACCATAAAGATTACTCATTACTCTGAGACTCTTCTTTCCTATTTGCTTCCTGTCCCCCCTGATGTCAGCAGCCTCACCCTCCTTCTCCTTTTACTGAGGTGTTGTCCTACTTCCCAACAAGCTCAGAAACACACTACCAAGTAGCTAGTTTGTTTTGATTATGAAATATCCAATATAAGCTATTTACTTAGGGTCAATTGCCAGTTGATGTGTTTTGGAAGTGATTGGCTTCTGAGTTGTGATCTAATAAACCGGTAAATCCTTTGATGCATTCAAAATATGATGGTGTTATTGAAAGGTGTTGACTTGTAGAAGGTGGGATCTAGCTGGTGAAAGTTTATCACTGGGGCCTTGACCTTGTCCTGCCTCCTTCCCTGGCTCTTTGTTGAATGCTCTTTGCTTTCTCTCTGCTGATAGTAAAGAAGCTTCTTTTAAATATACATCCACTATCACAAGATTTTGCACCTGTTAATGACATCAAGCAGGCACAAACTACCCTCTGAAACATTGAGCCAAATATAACATTTTTCCCCTTAAGTTTTTTTTATTTTGTTTTGTTTTTAATGTTAGAAATTATGTCTGCCCATGGACTGAGCCCTCTGAAACTACATCTTTCTCCCTTAAATAGATTGTTTCAAGTATTTCGGTCTTATTGATGAGAAAAGTAAAGAACAAAATTCTCAAAGCTTTGGCCATGTCAAGTTAACCATAGTAATAATTACATAAATTTTGTAATACAAAGGGTGTGTTTTAGTTCCTGGTATCATCATATTTTAAGTACCTTTTCTTGTTGGAATTTCTGGTTAATAGAGAATTGCTTTGTTTGTTCTCTGTTATAATTTCACAATCTACAAGAATTTCTGGAAAACAGTGTATGATGTATTAATGTGTAATAACAAATAAATTGTCCTTTAAATTAACAGTATAGTTAGGGTAACACATACCTTTTGTCCTAGCACTCTGGAGGCAGAGGCAGGTGAATGCCAGTGAGTTTGATGTCAACCTCATCTACATAATGAGTTCCAGCACAGCCAAGTCGACCAAAACTCGACTAATGAGACCTTGTCTCAAATAAAGCAAGCAAAACAAACAGTATAGTCATATGAATTTGATTGTGGTTTGTTTCCACACCTGAAACACCAGAGCTTAGTAGGCTGATGCAGGAGCCTTACAGCAAGCTCAGTGTCAGTCCTAGGCTACATAGTGGTTTCCAGAACATCTTATGCCACAAAGTGAGACTAAATCAAAACAATAAACAAAAACAAAGAATTTAATAATGACTTTGATGCTAAAATCACACAGAAATTGGAACAGACAGTTTAAACACAGCTGTATTTTGTTTACACGGGATTTGATTTATGTAGTATGTTAACTGAACTGAAAGGCCAAGGTTAAAGTTTTATTCCTTCTATGAGAAATTTAAATTTTTTGTTAAGAAAGAAATCAGGGAAATGATATTTATACACTCATTGTAGTGTCTAATAATGCCTAGTTCCAAGTCCACGCTCAATACTTACAGGTCAAACAATTGTACCTATACATTGAAAGGGAACTGTTATTAAATACTGAAGTATTGAAAAATGTCCCAATCAGAATCTGCTGGACATAGATCAAATTTTAGAGAATTAAAATGCACTTTATGCTGTATAAGTTGAGTGAAAATAAAGGCCAACTCAGAAGAGAGCAAGAGGTAACATAAGTCATGCCAGGGAAGTCTTACATATCCTGTTAGCTCAGGCTTGCTTTGCTCAAAGGAAACTGTCCAAAGGAACTGTCACGGCTTCAAGGAGTGGGTGTTGTTGGTACCACATCCTTGTCTGTATATGGACAGATTCTGGTGGATTCAAAACCCAATCAGGCACCAGAATTTGCACTATGTCTACAGGTAAACAGCAAGGTTATAAACTGCAGACATCCAATAAGAAAGTTCTGACTGAAAGCATTAAAGTACAGCAACCACAAGAAAAAGAGTAGATTGCAATGCCGGAAAAATGGGGCTCCATCTCAAAGGAGTTTGGTGCCTGAGATATAGACACAGTTTCTTGACACTTCTGAAATGTGTCCCAGTTCCTTGGAATTGTCCTTACTTTTCCTCACTTTTTAACATAAAAAAAGACTTTTGGTAATACTATTAGAGGTATTTCAGGTGAACTTTTGTTTTTTTCTAACATAAAGAGCAAAATGTTTACAGGTACTAGCTTATTGCTCTTGGGATATATTTGGAATCAATTAAGCTGTCCTAGCAGTGAGAAGTGGAAGTAGACAGGGACTCCCACTCCTAACCAAGAAGTTCTCTGCAACTGCTACCCACTGGCAAAGGGAAAATCACTTTTCTCCGGAGACTCTCACTAGGTGTATTAACCACACCTCAGTGTAGGCCCCATGCCCAGGAGCAGATGCTCAACACAACATGAACTCAATTTATTTTTAATATACTTTTGTTGCATTTTGTTTTCTTCTTGTCTTACTCGTCTTTTGCTTGTTTGGTTCCATTTTTGTGGTTTGTGGAAGGTTTTCTTTTTATGAGTCTGTATCTTGTTTTTGTTTGTTTTCAAAGAGGGAAAGAGAAAAAAAACCATAAAGTTGGGAGGATAGGAAGATGGAGAGGATTTCGGAGGAATGGTGAAAGGAGAAAACATAATCAAAATATATCATATTAAAATGTTTTCAATAAAAATTTTAAAAGAATTTCAAAGGCTTAAATGTCCAAATTATAGTCATCATTAATAATACTATAATTATTTAATAATAAAGAACATTTTCACGATAATATACTAGAAAAATTTTACAAAAAGCTCGTATTACAATAATTTCACAAACAATATTTGGATGGAACCAATTAAAATTACTTTCCCCATCTCTCTGGTGCACCCACATCCTCTGGGTCCTGTTCTCAGTGCCCTTGCAGTGCTGTTTCTCAAACTCTGTGACTTTCATGGACTTTGAAATCGCTCTTTGTGAGATTCAATTCTGCATCTCTTCTAGAGCCAATCTTCTTCTAACAGGAAGGTTGTGAATTTTCTCTTCTTTCTATTATAATGTTCAGAATAGTGCCCCAAAAAGCATGGTACTGAGATCATTCCTCATGCATACTTATTGAGGAAGTAATTATACCTGTACATGAAAAGGATATTCTTTGTTATTAAATGCATTGTTTTAAATACTGTTCCCCTCACATCAGCCATATTTATACTTAACCATTCAGAAGAAAGCAGGTGATATTTAAAAGCTATGGAATAGCTAAATAATAGAATGTGTCATGTCTAAATTCAATATTCATGTGATTTCCTGACCACCTTTTAGTACTTTTGGTTGAAATGGAGAAATTTCAGCAAAGCTGACAGGAAGTCTGTTGAAATCATCAGTTGAGAGTCCTTTCTCCAGTCACTCATTACCATTTTCACCTTTCCTACACAACAGGTCTTGAGATTAAGGTTTCTTTTTTGCAGTAGTGACTAAAAACAATAGTCTTATTAGACCTCTAAATAAGGAAGTGTTTCCTACAGTGCTTTGGTTTGTAGAACCCCCACCCCCACACCCAATCCCTTATCATTACAGGTGCCTGTAGGAGGTGAGTAGAGAGCACCTCCTGTCACAGGTAGGTGTGCTACCTGTGATCTCTCTCTTGACTTTCAGAAAATCTGGCTCAGTGCTCTTGGCTCCTCTTTTCAATGTCAAGTTTGACATATTTGCATATGAGCAGAAGATGTTTTAGAATAACTCCTACATCTGAAGGGATAGGCACCTCAAGGTTAGTCAGGACAAAGGAAGATCCAGAATGATATTTTGGAAAATATTACATAACAGTCCTTCTATTGGGAACATTTTTCCTCTTACAAAGAGCAGGGGATGTTTTTGTTTGCTTGTTCGGTGGTGAAGATGGAAGCCGCTGCCTTGCAAACTTTAACCACGGCCTCTCTTCTTGAACTACAAACTTCAGGTGCAGAATCGTTATCTTAAACTAATTGATTAATCTGGAGGCATTTTTAAAAAAACAAATCATTGCTTAGGAATTGTTTCGCTAAATGTTACTGTTCCAAATGTATTTTCACTATTCAGTAATCTGTAAGGTAAAAACAAATACCATATACTTGCTCATTATGACTTCAGTATTTAGTACAATTTTTATGAATTTTTATTGAGGCCAATCTGGAAAAAGGCATTAGTAATGAAAGGAGAATTTTGGAGAAAAGGATCCCTTGGGTAGGTAAAAGTCTAATTAACACCTGAAACATTGTTTATAATACAAGAATGAAAATCTAAATAATGAAGAATGAAGTTGAAGGAGAACAGAGGGATCCAGCTTATGGATGGCACATTTCACACTGAAATTCAGTAACTGATTTCAATCTTCCACATCAGCATTTCTTCCAGAAGCACTGGAAAAAGAACAATGATATTTTTAATTACGTGTATATTACATATGTGTCTCCATGTTGCAAATATCAATATATCTTTGTAAACATTGATTATAAAGACATGACACTTTTGGAAACAATAAAAAGATATTTTTCTGTAAAATATTTTAATAGTAAACATCATTTCTCGTTCACTTTTCCTTCTTGAATTGGAAGATTTAGCAATGTATTACAGGTATTTTCACCTGTTTTGTCAAGAAACACTAGATATATAACATGTTGTTAATATTTTTAAATGTTTCAAAAATTAGCTAGTACCTATTTATCTTGTAGTTGATCTTTAAAACTTTTTTCAATTATTAAATAAACCTATGGACATAAAAGTATGAAAAGATCATCACTGAAATCGATAGCCACCACTTCCTAAAATCTTACTCTGTTCTACATGTTTTATTGATTTTTTTAATTTATTCAGCAGGCTGTTTTGCTCTCACAAAAGCTCTTCAGCTATTGATGTGCATTTTTTTCTCTACTTCTCAAAAGAGGTAGCAGGTGTGGACACTGAAACTATATTGCCAAGATCACTTAGCTAGTAAATAGTAGATTGAGTATTCAAATAGGCCTGCTTAAAGCCAACACTCAGACTCCTAACAAATTTACTATATTTTACTAAGCTCCTTGATTATGATATTTTGAGGAAAACAAATGATATTATGAACTTGAGGTGTTTTAAAGTGCATTAAAGCAACAAAAATATTTATATTACTCAAAATTTTAAGCGATCTCTGTAAATTATCTAAATTATTTCTGGCTTTATGTAAGTGTTTATATTTAAACTATTCTGTTATCTGTCTTAAGCATTTTAATCAAGAAAGAGCTTTACATGTTTAAAAGTTTCATTTGTTAATATATTCTTATATTATAAAATAAATTAAGATTCTGACTATAATAGTATCGGCTTAGACTTAATAAGACTATATTTTTAAGATTTGAAAATAGTAAATTTACATTCATATTATAACACACCATTAATTATTGTTTTCTGAATTGTTTCTGACTTAACTATCCTGATTTCTTTTTAGACCATTTAGTAATGTAAAAACTTGATAATCCCAAATCTAAGGCAGATTAAGGTCATAAGGTTTATCCATTACAAATTAAAATTTATTTTCCTTGTTGTTGGAAACATCTTAAATTAGTTCTGTGGTAATTATATCATTTATGAACTGACATAATTCCTTATTAAGCCTACCATGTTAAAGTAAATATTTCTTATGTAAAATGGAGATATTAATGTTTATTATTTGCTACTTAACTAAAAGACTTTTAAACATTTATTTTCAGTTTACATGAGGAGTTGTTCTGTTTTCCTAATTTTTTAGTTATGTAGCCTTTCTTTAGTCTCCATTCCAGTTTTTATATTACTAACATTCTGCAATAATTTAACAAAACAATGAGCACTTAGTTACAGAACTCACCTTCTTAATCATTGTAAAGGTATCTTAGGTTTTTCCATCTGTGGTGGCTTGAAAGCAAATGACCCCCAAAGGCAGAGGCACTATTTGTAGGTGTGACCTTGGTGGAGGAAGTGTGTCCTTGAGGGTGTGGGCTTTGAGGTCTTTTTTGCTCATGCTTTCTTCAGTATGACTGTCAGTTGACCCCCTGTTGCCTGCAAGATGTAAGCTCATCTACACAGCTACTCCAGCACCACTTCTGCCTGCACGCTTCCATGCTCCTTTTTAGTTCATCATGGACTGAATTTCTAAAACTGGAAGTGAGCTACTCCAATTAAATGTTTCCTTTATAAGAGTTGATGTGATCATGGTGTCTTTTCCCAGAAATACAAACCCAAACTAAGACACTATTGAAACAAATCTTCCTGTCATAATGGCTATTTCTCTTTACCTTTCCATCTCTAAAAAAATATGCTGTGTCCATTTAGGTTGCAATTATCACTTTCCTTTAACTTTCTGTGTCACACAGTTGCATGCATGTACTATTTCATGTCTTAACTATTTCTTCAGTTGATAAATTTTCTCAACATTGACTTCACCTTTAATTATTTACCTTATGCTTTGGTTGTCTTCTCTTAAAGTCACTGTCTCATCTCTCAGCTGTTCTTCAGTAGCTAACTGTGCACACAGTGATCTGCAGATTTTCTGTCTAATTACCACCCACTCCTCTCTTAATCCTTCATTTTATTGGCTTCTGCCCACAGCACCACAATAAAATTGCTCTTGCAAAGGTCATCGCTTCATTCTAAATAGCCAAACCAAGCTTCATATTCTCTGTGCTCATAATACAGCACAAGGAACACATTGTATAGCAGAGAGTGGAGGAGATTACACAGAAGAAATGGTATTGAGAGAATCCATGGTATTTACAATAATTAGGACAGAATAAACAGTACCAGAAGGCAGAGAACTGGAAACAAGTACATCATGGTTTCAACATAGCAAGTGTGGTTTAACCTTGCAGGCCCTAGTAAGGGGTGTGTGTGATGGAGGAAGTTGGGAAAAGTTCAGAGCTGGGTTGTACATCTTAAAACCTTTTCTCTATTTCCTTTTGTGCTTGCTTGCTTTTGTTGCCATTTCCAGTGCCAATTCCCCGTGTTCTTGAATCTGTCCTCAGAATGAAGTCTTTTCTCAAATGACATCATGCTGTAGATTATCCTGTGTCACAGTGTATACTTCATGTCTTCAACCATTTCTCTGAAAATGGCAATTTACAGAGATTAGTAACATTTTGTTACTGACTTTGAATGTCAAATGTGAATTTTTATCTCTTGGTCTATTTTAGTTCATCTTAAATCACAATATATTAAATTTTAACAATCTTTACTTCTGAAATCTTTACCTTATTCAGTGGTTTCATCACCTTAAAATTTCCAAGGATAGGTGAGACCATTAGTGTTAGTCGTCAACTTGAAACAATCTAAAATCGCATGGGCACTGGGACTTTGAGATTGTCACTGAGAAATTATCTTGATTATATTTATTGAAGTGGGAAGATGAGCCCCTATGTGTGGCTCCATTTCTTAGGCAAGGTTCTCCAGACCCTGTGAGAGTGGGGCAGTGACCTGAGCAGTAGCATACATTCATTCACTCCTCTCTTCTACCAGGTGGTATGGTGTGATGAGAGCCTCAGCTCCTAGATGCCTTGACTCCTCTGCCATGGTGGACTATATCTTGTAACTATAACCAAAAATAAGCATGTTCTCCTTTAAGTTGTTTTGAAAGGGTTTTTTTGGTCACAACTAAAACCACCTAAAATAAGAAGTATTGTTTGAGTTTCGTTTCTTGCATATAATCCCTAACTGATCAGTGAAAATATGTTGAACACAGAATACAAAAACAAATTAATCTTGTGCAATTTTATTGAAGTTTGGGATATCCTTTTGCTGGTGAATAGGAAGTCCTTTAGAATGTAGAGGGGAGGATATTTGTAGTACCTTTTCACTGGAAGAAAGTAATTTGAGAAAGGTATTTATCCTGCTTGTCTTGATGCTGAATAGAATTTGTGATGGGATTGAAAATATTTTAATGCAAGACACATCATGAGGATATTCCAAGAATCATGAGTGACTGGCATCTTAGAAGATGTCATAGTCATTTGTATAACAGGGACTAAGCATATACACAAAGTAAAAGGAGAAGAGAATGGAGACATTTGTAAGAGAGAGAAGTGAGCCTGCTTTTCATCCCGACCACCCAGCTAGCTTACGTCTGAAATAATTACACAGAAACTGTATTCATTTAAACACTGCCTGGCCCATTATTTCTAGCCTCTTATTGGCTAACTCTCACATTCTGATTTAACCCATTTCTGATAATCTGTGTTCACCATGAGGTTGTGGCTTATTGGGAAAGATTCAGCATGTTTGACCTGGTGGCAATCTCTGACCCTGCTTTCTTCCTACAAGAATTCAGTTCTGTCTACTCCGCCTACATAATTGTTGCCCTATCAAAAGGCCAACCCAGTTTCTTTATTCAACCAATGAAAGCAATACATAAACAGAAGGACCTTCTACACCGTTTGCCTTTTTTCTGTTTAAAAGATGAAAGGATTTCACTTTAGCATAATAAAATTACAAATAACAAAACAGGTATCAAGCTAGAATTACAGTTACAGTATTTAGATCTATTTTATCTTTTACCATAAAAAAGGAAAGCTATAACTATCTATTATTTCTTCAACTCCATCAAAGACTCCGGAAGGATATAATATTACCTAAGTAAACAAGAAGTAAGCAACTTCCAAAACTCTAGAATTGACAGAGATATCTCGTTGCCTGTACAGTCACCCAAAGTTCTTCTATACCATTGGACAATTCATCATCAGCCTCAAGGCCCATAGTATCCAGCATACATTTCCATGAAGCAGGAAATTTCAAAGACAGTTTAGTCATTTTCTTTTGTGTCCTGCANAAGTAAACAAGAAGTAAGCAACTTCCAAAACTCTAGAATTGACAGAGATATCTCGTTGCCTGTACAGTCACCCAAAGTTCTTCTATACCATTGGACAATTCATCATCAGCCTCAAGGCCCATAGTATCCAGCATACATTTCCATGAAGCAGGAAATTTCAAAGACAGTTTAGTCATTTTCTTTTGTGTCCTGCAGAATGTCTTGCAGACTCTTCCATAAAGACCATTTCACCTTTAGGCAAGTTCATCAGTCCTATCTCTGTGAGTTCTTTGTGTCCAGTTTATGCAACAGTCCCGCAAGAGCAGTTTCTTGACCAAATGGCTAATCAACTCCATAAGGAGCCTCTTCAATGCCCATCTTCCTTGGGAAGTAGCTTGGTGCTGGCAGGAGCAGACATGTCTCATTGTCATGAAAAGCCCTAAGTTATTAAAACAGTTTAAATGCCATATTCTGTATTCTTTGAAAGTCATGAAGAATGCCTTTCTAACTGAAATATATCTCTATATGTCTAGAAAATCTAACTAACATGACTACAAGCTTGACTATTATCGATGATTATCCACTAACAATCTATATTTCCTAATTATACATTACATTTTAAAATGAACTACACAATAGCAATACCTTAATCAAGATGAGAAATATACATATAACAAGATTGACCTTAAATTTATATCAATAAATCAAGATTTATACCAATGCAAATAATTCATATCTATATCAGACATTGACAAAGGGAAGATGGAGATGTGGGAGATATGACTTCTATATTTTTGTTGAATAATTAATCTCTCATTTAAAAAGGCATAGAGAGACATTAAATGCTGTAAAACTGGGTATCAAAGTAATTTTAAGAAAGATAACTTGGAAAAGATTAGTGAAGATAGAAATAGCAATGACATGGCTGAGACACATTTTTAGCCCATGTTGTTTACAGACAACTAGTGATCATGAAAATTATCAGAATAAAGGTGAGGGTAATACAAGAGAGTAGGCAGGTATGCTGACATCATCATATAGCCCAGGTTTCTCAGGAGGAGAGGCAAGAGGAGTACAAGTTTGTATCCTGCCTGGGACACAAAGTAAATCAAGAAAAGTCAGAGTAACATAGTAGTGTAACCTTGTTTCAAAATAATGAGAGGAATATGAATATGGATCAGAGGTAGAGTACATACCAGATATGTGTTTGTCCTTGGGTTCAATCCCCAGTGCTAGGGGAAATAAAAGTATGAAATAATATGCATACAAATAAATCAGAAGAAAAAAATGCTGAACACTGAGAATGTTGGGGACTTGTATAATATTCATAGTAATATTTTATAAAACAAAATTCCTAGGAAATTGTTTTGGATAAAAGCAAGTGATGAATCTTTGAGGCTCTATGATTTGCAAGTTGCCACTGGAGTAGTAGATGGAATTTTATAGTATCCTAGTAGACAGTAAAAAGTATTATATGGTAGAATTACCTCTAGGGAATAGAAATATTTGTGAGTTATAATATTATATGAGTAGTGTGGTGGTTTGAAAGAAAATGGCCACCGAAGTGGCAATGTCAGGAGGTGTGACCTTGTTGGAAGGAATTGTTTCTGTGGGGGTGGACTTTGAATTCTCCTATGTTCCAGCTATTCCTAGTGCCACAGTCTACTTCCTGTTACTTATATATCAACATGTAGCAACTATCTAGTCAGCACCCATGTCCTCCTGCATGCCACCATGTCCACCATGATGATAATGGACTGTATTTTTGAACTATAAGTAAGTCACCTCAATCAAATATTTTCCTTTGTAAGTGTTGCTGTAGTCATGGTGTCTCTTCACAGCAAATTGAAACCCTAACTAAGACAGAAATTGGTACTAGTGACTAGGATAATCCTGCGATAGACTAGACCATGTTTTTGTTTGGAGGAATTTGGACTTTGATACTTTAGGTAGGGAAGCAGTGGAATGCTTCAACCACTGCTTAATGGGCCATACTTGTAGGAATAAGGAAGACAATGGCATTGGATGTGATTTGATGAACTCTAGGGGCTTGCTCAAGAGGTTACAAAGGAGAATTTAAGTATGTTGTCTAGAGATCATTTTTGTGATATTTTGGTGTTGAAAGGGGCTGCTTTTTGACCTTGTACAAAGAGTTCCTCTGAGGCTAAGTAATGAGTTTTGGATTAATTCTGCCTGTAGAAGAAATCTCAAAACTACACCCTATAAACTCTGATATATGGTTAATAATGTAAAATCTGTTGAAGATTTATAATGAAAAGTAGCAAGCTGAGCAAATAAAAAGATGAAGTGTACAGACTGAGAAAAAGGGCATCAGGAAGTGGTATAGCTAAATCCTATGTTCAAGGAGATAAAAAAAAATATGACATAGAATAAAGTAGTGGTGACCTCAGGGCAAGATTCCTCCCAGCTAAATTTCCAACTTGTGAAAAGGGATTTGAGAAAAGCTTAGAGCCAGATGTGGTAGTGAGCACCCTTAATTCTAGTACTTGGGAGGCAGAAGTTGGTAGATTTCTGAATTTGAGGCCAGTCTCAACTACAGAGCACGAGAAGGACAGCCAAACTCAGGCAGTAAAGGTAACCATCAAAAACAGAATGCTGATGAAAATATAATTGAATGAGGGGACCATGTTCCAGTTCCAGCAAAGAGCAGAACTTGGCAGCTTTGGGAACATGGTCCTGACTTTGGAGTTAAGGATAGAAGAAATGGTCTGTAGAATTTGTCTCTGCTCCTAAGGAAAGCTAGACACGTGTGTCAAGGGTGTCCTTGAATGGAGGACTAGAGAGGAAATTTTGTTAAGTTTTGAAGTTGAAGTCTTATTGTCTTGGACCCCCCGCAAAATGTTAGCATTTCCAGATTTTTGGGATATCTGTCAAGGACTGTTGCTAACAAGTAGTAGAACCAGATTAAAGGAAAGAAGATGTTGCAGCCAAAAAGCTAAACAGAGTTAAAGATCTGAAGAGCATCTTGACACCAGAGATGAAGATTCAGAGTTTGGAGTTTTCTCAGCAGGTTTTCAGTCTTACTGTGATACAATTATTCCTCATTATGTTCCCTTCCCTACATTTTCAAGTGGTAATGTATGTCCTATCAATATATGTTGGAAATATATGATCTACATTTTAATTTTGATTTTACAGAGGATTGCAGTTAATAGATTGCATGAATCTCAGTAAAAACTTTAAACTTTAGACTTTTAAACAAATTTGATACTGCTATAGACTATGGAGACTTTTGGAGTTCGACTGAATGTATTTTTCCATTTTGATATAACTATAAGCCTTTGGGATCCAGGGAGTGAAATGTGGTGCTTGAAAAAAAAGCCCCCAAGAGAAGTGGTACTATTAGAAATATGGTGTTATTGGTATAGATGTGGCCTTGTTGGGGGAAGTGTCATTATGGGGGTTGGATTTGAGTTCTCCTATGCTCAAACTACTCCTTTTGTCACAGTTGACTCCTGCTATCCTTATGTAAACCTGTAGCAGCTAGTTCTCCAGAACTGTATCTACCTACACACTGCCATGTCCCATCATGATGATAATGGTCTGAGCCTCTGAACTCTAAGCAAATCACCCCAGTTAATTCTTTTTCTTTATAAGTGTTGCTGAGGTCATGGTGTCTTGTCACAGCAATAGAAACACTAACTAAAAGTAATAGTGAAGTGACCTGAAATATGGAAAGAAAAATTCTTTCCTTGAAATAATGGAAACCACAGGCAGACATGAAAATTCAATTACATTGATAATTATTGTTATTTTATTTCAATTCCATATTTCTATAAATAGTAAGGGTATTGTTTTCATTTGTTTGTGTTTGTTGTCATTGTTCTTTGATGTGGGATGTCCTTCTGTATATGTATTGCTTTAATTGCTTGATGAATGAAGCTTTTTTGGCCATTGGCTTATCAGGGTAAATCCAGAAGGTAAATCCAAACAGAGATGTAGAGAGAGAATAGGTGGAGTCAAGGAGATATCATGTAGTTGCTGAAGGAGACAGATACTGGAAACTTACTGGTAGGCCCCAGCCTCATGGTGATACATAGATTAATAGAATATAATTTCTAAATAGAAGTGGGTTAAATTAAGATGTAAGAGCTAGTTAAGAATATTCCTAAGCTATTACTGAAACAATGTTGTAATTAATATAGTTTCTGTGTGATTATTGGGGTCCGGGAGGCTGGAAAACGAATGAGCTGTCACTGTTTACAGTCCTTTTATTTTTTTTTTATTTTTAAGTTAGACATTAGAAAAATAAATAATACTAATTCAGATCTGATTTTATTATAAAGATCACTGGGAGATTGTTTTGATTTTAATTTGTTTCACAGTAGCTTATGTGTGACAACAGATTATTTCATTGCTGTGACAGGAGAATGTCACTTTGTTCATGTGACTAGCAGATGTTTCATTTGGTATACATTTATTCTCTTTGTGCATTTTCCCATCTGTTACATCAGTGTTATCATAATACCTTAGGGCTATTCTGATAATATCTTAAATAATATAAAATATATGTGAAGTTAGGAAACCAGGGTTGGTGACTTGGCCCAGCAGATAAAGGTACTTGTCATCAAATCTAATAACCTGAATTGGATCCCAAGGGCCCATAAGATGGAAAAGACAGTATACTATATAAAGAAAGTTGTACTAGAAAGTACAGACAAACAAGACCTAAAGTTGTGTGTGTGTGTGTGTGTTTGTGTATGTGTTACCTATTTATATATTGTGTATTACATATATACAATAAATTAAAAATTTCAGGCTGGATTACAGAAATGACTCAGACATCAATGTGGAAGCAGAAGAAGAAAGATTATTACAATCAGAGATGATGTATAGCAAGAAGAAAACTATCATATAGACATGACAAAATCAGAGTTGATTCACATATGAGCTCACAGACAGCATGCGCAATATCTGCACATGTTCAAACTAGACAAATCTTCATTCTTAGCAATGGTCTATCATGGATCCTGTGACTTTCTCATTCTTATCTATTTTCACGACTGAGATTATTCCTCAAAGTCTAACAGGTAAGCAAGTGCCATTCAATTCAAGTAGTTAGTTGTTTGTGTAAAACTTTGCTTTGCCTTCTTTTAATGTGTCAAATTTTAATAGTATGCTCAGCTATGTTGATAAGAAAAACATCTTGAGTCTTAAGTCACAGAATACTGGGTGGATATTAGAAGAGACACAATTTTTCATAACTTATTAAATTTATTGTCCATGGTGTGATAAAGTAATTAATAAAGTATTGGACCTCATGACATTGGGTGAGTCTCAGTAAGTCAATACAATATGTAATCTTTTCCTCCTGTGAACATAACTTTGAGAAGGAGAGATAGATACTATTATCTCATGTCTGGACCAGAGGTTCTGTGTTTCTGAGAAAGGAGTTAGTGGCACATGCAAGAAGTAAAAGGTGAGTGTAGATGCCTGTAATCTGGCTTGCTTTATGTGTCTGGCGTCCCCATCACATCATTTCAGTCAATTCTCTTTACCTTAGATTCTTGGTGTCATGGGGTATTAATCTAGGTATAATACCCCTGTAGCCTGGTATGTTTATATATCCAACAGTGTGTTTCATAGGTGACAATTTGCATGTTTATATAGTGGTAAAATACACCCCCTTCCTTATTTCCCTGTCTCCTATAAAATTGTGCCTAATTTTTAAAAAATGTAGGAGGAGGCTGCTTGTTTTGTTCCCAGGTAATCAGCCCCAAAATAATCACATAGAAACTATATTATTTAAAATACTGCTTGGCCCATTAGCTCTAGCTTCTTATTGTCTAATTCTTATATCTTAATTTAACCCATTTCTATTAAGGTGTGTATTACCATGTGTCTGTGTCTTACCGGCTGAAGTTCCAGTGTCTGTCTCTGGCAGGGCTATATGGCTTCTCTCTGACTCTGCCTCTTTTCTCCCAGCATTTAATTTATTTTTTTCCTGTCTAGCTCTGTTCCTCAATAGCTCTGCTATAGGCCCAAAGTAGTTCTTTTATTAAGCAATGATATTCACAACATACAGAGGGGAATCCCACATCACCTCATTTCTGTTTAAATAAAATTATATACAAAATGGGTATCAAGCAAGAATTATAGTTACAATATTTATATCTACTTTATCTTTCATAATAGCTAAGGAAAACTATATATATATATATATANTTCTGTACTGTTGGAGCATCCATCTTTAGCCTACAGGCCCATAGTATCCAGCAGTCTTTTCCATGAATCATGAAATTTCAAAGATAGTTCTGCCTAGATTGGCCGTTTGTCAGTCACTTTTCTCTGTGTCCTGCACAATGTCTTGCAGACTCTTTCTTGAAGCAGGAAACCTGAAGGATAATCTCACTATTAGGCAAGTTCAGCCATCATTTCTCTGTGGGCCCTGCATGTCCACTTCACATAACATACCATCAAGCAGTCCAGGCAAGAGCAGTTTCTTGCTCAAATGGCTAACAAACTCCACAAGGAGCCTCTTCAATGCTTGTCATCCTCTTGAAGTGGATTTGTGCTGCCAGGAGCAGATGTGTCTCATTGTCATGAAAAGTCCTAAATTCTTAAAACATTTTCAATGCCATATTCTGTAGTCTTTGAAAGATTTGAATAATACCTATTCAATTAAAATATATCTATATATATCTTACTATTATAGATAACTACTATCTTATATTTCTTAATTATGCATTACATTTTAAAACACCTTTTCAAGATCAGAAATACGTATACTTAGTATAACAAAACTGGCCTTAAATTTGTATCAATAAACCAAGATCCATACCAATGCAAATATCTATAGTATATCCCCCTTTAAACGTAAACAAACATTTATGAACAATATTTGGGAATATGGGCATAGATTTCTCCAAACTGCTTCCTGCTGCTTATTAGGTGAAGTAATCTTTTGAGGGATGTTCAAGGCATCCTTTCAGGTGGTCTTGGTCCATCAACACACATTAGTCTGGAAGAATTTCACAGGTTCTCATCCTCTGTGTAAACAAAAGAAGAACCTCTTTTTCAAAGCAACATATCCTTAGACTCAAATTCTGAAGTCACGATACTTTTAAAGTATATATGTTGGTTACTTAACTCCTTTACAGTCAAAAAACTCAAAGAAAACACAATAATATACCTACTTCAGACTCTCTGTGTATATTCTATCTTTACGTGATATCTCTGTGTATATTATCTTTACTCCTTTAATATATGACTACCTGTGCTCTGTCTCTTTAAAGATTTTGTTTTAGTTTTTAAAAACCATTTACTTCTTTTTATAACTTTCTATAGTTTTTTTCTTCTCTCTCCCAAGCCTACATACATTTATCCAACACTGTGACCCATTTAGAGGTCTTTTATTTCTGTATCTGTCCTATTGTGTATCTGTAATTCTTTACCCTCCAGGAGTGCTTCTTAAAATGCTAATTGCTTCTTATGAACTTAAATGGTGCCATTCCTAGGGGAAATAATGCACTTCCTGCTTGTCCAGCCTAGCCCAGCATGACGAAACTGTTTCCTGCCTCTGAGATCCATGCTCATAGCCCCATTTTTAGGCACATAGCCAGTCTGTGTTGCCATTAAGCAAATTGTAGCACATTGCTTCCAAGTCCCACTTAAATGCTCAGTCTCCTAAAAGAGCCAGTTGGCACTTTCAGCAAGACCCAGAAAAAAAAGGCATTTTAAAACTGTAACATTTTTTCTGCTATAGCTGAATCAGGAAAACCTCTTCTAAGGGAGACATGCCTCTGCTTGTTTCTAGCAAACAGAGCCCTCCCAAGAAAATGCTGCTGCCAAATCATGCTTATCTCTGTTCTTTTGCATCTAGGATTCTTTTTAAGCTTTCTTAGGCTTTAAATGGATTTAGTCCACCACATTGATGTGCCAATTTATTGATAGAGGAGGCTGCTAGTTTTGTTCCTGGCTGCTCAGCTCAGCCCTGAAATAATCACACAGAAACTATATTATTTAAAACACTGCTTGACCCATTAGTTCTAGCTTCTTATTGGCTAACTTGTATATCTTAACTTAATCCATTTCTATTAACCTGTGTATCATCACGTGGCTGTGGCTTACTGGCTAAAGTTCCAGCATCTGTCCCTGATGGGGCTACGTGGTTTCTCTCTGACACTGCCTCCTTTCTCTCAGCATTCAGTTTAGTTTTTCCTGCCTAGCTCTGTTCTCCTAAGCTCTGCTATAGGTCCAAAGCAGTTCCTTTATTAACCAATGATATTCACAGCATACAGAGGGGAATCCCACATCAAAGAAATGTGCTGAAGTATCAGGTGGAAGCTCGGGAAGGTCACTGGTTCATTACTGTAGGCCTCCCAGGAGCCACTCTATAGCTCTAAGAGAAAGCTGAATTCTGCCTATATGTATTTACTCTATTGTCGAATGAAATTGGAAGATCAGAATCATGTTGGCACTGAGCTGGTATTTTATTTTGTTTGAGATTCTACTCCACTTTATAGCAGAATACCACAGCCAGAAAGCAACCAGTCTAGATTAGTATGTATGTTGGTTCCAAGAGAACTAATCAGAGTCTACCATATGGGACATTTGAAGAAGGAAAATGATGATGACTACCTAGTTGTATATTTGGACTGTTTCAGATACATTTGGGTTTTTCTTGGTAACTGGAGAGGTAGTCTTTGGGGCATGAACAGATGTGGCTACTCTACCTGTAAGTAGCCCAAATTGCACCCTTTTGTATTCTTATCTTGTCCACCTGAAAATTCTTCTTGCACTCTATGGATTTTTTTTCTGAACTGCCCAGGAAATCCTTGATGAAGGATTATCTCATGATTTGAGAATGAAAGTCATGTTGATGTCCTACAATCACATTTAGTGAACATCTGTGGAATTTCTCACATGCCTCAGGCAAGATATAAGTTATATTTCTTGAGATGCAAAATGAAACAGTAGTTAAGAGCAATTGTGAAGCTAGATCTCACAGGTTTGTATGGCAGTCCCTGGGATTTTCTAGTATATGACTGTTGGCATTTAACTACCTTGTGCTTCATTTCCCTCATCAGTGAAATGGATTTTGTAATCAAAGTCAGCATATTAATGCTAAATTAATAAGCACACATGCATGTAGACATAGACCAGGACTATATACATTAAAAATAAGTTATCACAATACACCAAACCATTACACAAATTATTCAAGTTATATAAAAACAGTATTGCTTTTCTTTTAATGGGAGGATGAGGGGGAGACTATGTTAACTGGATGTTTTGGTATCATGAAGTTAGAAAGAGTTAAGATTAAAAATAAAGCTTTGAATTGTTTGATTGTATTTTTGTCTTTTATAATTTCACTACTATTATGGGTTTTGTTTTCTCATCCTTGATATTATTTCAAACTACTTTTCTAACTCTGCTGCTTTTGTCTGTTTTTTTAGTTATCTATATGTATCTTTTTACATCATGTATCTTCACCCCATTCATTTCTCCATCCTTTCACATTTAGCCTCTGCCCCTGTACCTCACGCCCCAAAAAATTAAGAGGAAAGGAAGAGGGAGAGAAAGAGGAAAACAAGCAAACACTTTTTTTTTAATGAGTGAGGGGTGGAGCCAGTTCTGCTTTCATGCCCTCAGGGTTGGCTATACCATACCAACTTCATGAGGGCCAGCTTTATTGTGTTGCCCAAGTGAGGTAGAGGGGTCACTTTCCAGAGTGCTGCAGGAGTTGAGGGGTAGGAACAGCCCTTACACTCTTAAGGACCCCAGGGACTGCTCTTCCATCTGTCTCAGTCACTGATGTGTAGTGATGAGGTGGCGGGCTGGCCTGCTTTTTGTCCCTCCCAGCTCCAGCATGGCTAGCTTATACCCCGAAATAACAACACACAAA
>LOEQ01002968.1:203705-243624 GCA_001685075.1 Bramus lutescens | reverse complement strand
TGCTGGCCTATCAAAAGGGCCAAGGCAGTTTCTTTATTAACCAATGAAAGTAACACATAGACAGATGACCCTCCTACATCAAAGGTTGGATTAGAAAATAATTTTAGTCGTTGGTTATGTTTATTTTATAAGGGTTGTATTTATTCTTTCTCACTTAGTTCCCCAGTATTAAGCCTTGCATCATTTCATTTTGACAGTATTGGATGAGGCACATGTTTTAACCTCTTTTCTTTTGTAATTATATAAACATGTACACTGTAGATGGTGACCAGGGAATGATAATCAGAACATCTGTTATGATAAATGAAACAGGGAATGGGAGTTGAGTTTTGAATTGTAAAGAACTAAATGTCTTTCTTCTGATCCGTGGCTTTATGCCAATGGGAATGCTTGCAAGTCTTGCTTAAACCTGTCATTTTTTAACTCCCTAGCAGAGGAACCCATGGTTGCTCTTCAAACCTCTCACAGGGTGCTGCCTAGTGATGGAGCCATTTGCCTTTGTTGATATCAATTAAGTTACCCTTTATAGTAATTTGTGTAGCAGTGTAAGCACCTGGAGAATATAAGAGAGTATTGGCTTAAGGAACCAGAAATGACTAGAATACCTTCATCTGGTGGAGTGCTCTAGCTTCAATCTGTACACCTTGATGTATTTTGGTCTGAGTAGCAAGAGCTGTCAGGTAAAACTTAATAAAATAAACAAATCTAAATAAATAATACAGTTATCATTGTTTCCTTTAAATGAAGTATTAGTTGAATACTCTAAACACAGGAATAGTTCCATGTTGAAATAAAAAAAAAAAAAACTTCTGCCAGTTTTTTTTCTGATTCTTTGCAATCCTCCCTTCTCCATATCTAGATAGCCTATCTCAGGGGAATTATTAGGTGCCTTTTCCTTTAGCAGCTTGTCTATATAGGAGAGAACTTTAGAAATTACCTTAAAGTTAATTTTCATTTACTTGTTTTGCACTAACTTCTAAGTTTCCAATTTAAACAGATGATTTGTTTTTGATGTAAACCGTTTGATTGTGAATCAATAAAGCACACATGAAGCCTAGAAGAAATTTTCAGCAAACAAGTTATTCTTGTATTCTGTTAACAAGATCAGTGTTTTGCTGGGAGATGCAAAGGTGACATTATATTTGCCTGCTGGTAGGTGCCTCTCTAAAAGATTCTCTTTTTGTTTAACCTTCAAGGGATTTTTATAAAGCTAATGAAATTAATTTCTATAATGAACATTTGAATCAATATTTGGATAATTATTCTGATTAAAAAGATTCTTCCTTTTGATTCTTTCCAAGTGTTTTCCCCACAGAGGCTATTGTGCAGCCCTAACTGACCTTGAATGCCCCCTGATGACCCACTCCCACCTCCTGAGTGCTGGGATTATAGTTATGAGACACACCCAGCTTCTCTCTCTCTAAAGTTACGAATACATAATTTAATAATATTATACCACAGGTTTTCCTATCAGGAAAAAATTTTAACTCTCATATGATATCAGGAAGATGTTATTCCCCAACATCAACAGAATAATATGACTTGTTAGTGGTACATAATTAGTACTATTCACATTATTTAAGGGACATTTATATTCATGTTTATTTAATTTTTATATAAAAGTAATTGTATTGTCATAATTAAAGAGGAATAACTTGAATTTGATTAAATCATGATTTGTTGTTGTTTGAAGAAATGAAATCTTTTATCTCCTTCAATATTCACTATCCTATGAAGACAGTTCTCAGTGATTCCAGTAACAGCATTTTCTTAAGAATTAAAAAATAAATAAAATTAAGTAATTTCCCAGGACTGTGAACAAAATGACTAAGCTATATTTTGAGCAGAGCAGAATAATTCTAAGGCCTTATTATTTCATGCTGTGTCATCATGCATGGTTTTATTAACAATATATTCTGAACATTTTTATAACATTTAATACTCATCTTTTTATTTTAATTAATGAATAATGTTCTTCTTTGGTAGCTTATTTAATTTACAGAATCAATGTTCATATATATATATATACATATATATACTAGGATTTATTTAAGATTTTAAAATAATTCTGTAATGATCATATTTGTGTACAGTAATGTTTGATAGTTCTTGTATTAAAGCTTGCCTTTCTGCCCATAGGATTCTGATCCGTATAACTTCTCCCTCAAAGCCTATTTCTTGATTGCGCAAGTAATTGAAATTGTGCTAGTGTAAGAAAAACTTAAGCATCTCCTGTGCAATGCTCAGCAAATAGCTGTGGTTTTAACATAAAACAAAGGCCCAAGTGGTTTAAATTCTGGTAAACAGTTAAATGAGTTTGTTAAATGCCATGTTTAGAAAAGCTCACTCAAGGAATGGGAGGATAGTTGAGAGCATTGGCTCTCATTAGAATACCATATTCCAACCCCAGTACCCACATGGTGGCTCACAACCATCTGTAACTCCAGTACTAAGGGACCCCACATCCTCTTCTGGCCACAACAAAAACCAGACTAACAAGTGGTACACACCCATATACAAAACAAGTACTTTTAAAGTTCACTTTCTTACAACTTAAGTTCAGTTCTCATGGGAAGATTGGAATATGGTAGCTTTGATTATAATCTGCTTTTCAGTGTGTGTGTGTGCACATGTGCATGTTTGTGTATGCGTGTGTATATATACATGTATATGTGGTATCATTATCTGTGATAAACCCACAAAGCTCCATAATAATTTCATTTGATCATAAGGCACTCCATTTATGCTGTGTCTATACAAAGTTAATAGAAATACGTTAGTAATTTGTACTGTTTTTTTTAATAGTGTAGACCCTTATTTTTCCTCTTTGTCTCGTCTCTGACATAAATAGATATTTATGCTTTCTTCTGACTGTGGTTCACATGAAATATTATGCTTAAGCATTAGTGTTTTGTGCAGATACATGTGTATGTATACTATTTCTGTGTTAAGTCTCTACTTCTTGGCCTCATTATATGCAGTGAGTATTCCTATAACTTCTATAACTTAGAAGTAGATGTTTAGAAAAGGTTTATGTTTTCTTTAAGTTTTCTTCTACATTTATCCTAAGACTTAGAAGTCTTTGGTTTTTATTCTTTCTCAAAAGAAAAACAAAAATAAAAACAAAACAAAAACATACCTATTATTGTATGTTGCTTGAAGTTGTGAAAAACAAAGATTTTCAAAATAAACGTTTCCTGTTAGTATTAGAAATTTAGTATTCTATTCTACAGCCTCTTAATTATAAGCATCAACTATTAGCATTACAATTTGCAAAGTGCTTCAGTGTATTGTGTTCTGGAATTTAGCATGCTACAATATGATCCATTCGAGTCTCCTATTTGCCATTTAACAAATGTATACAATATTTCTTTTAAGTTAAAGGATCTTTTAAGCTACTTTTTTGGTGACTATAAAATTCTCTAACATTATTTTGTTGATATTTTGAATACTCTCACTCCTACCGCAGCCTTAGAGGTTTATTGTTCAACTGTTTATTAAATTCACACTTTATACAGCAGTTCAGGTGAAGTTCAGGAAGTCAGAGAGTATTGAAAGGATAGTTACAGAGGTTTTTTGATGGCACGGAAACTATGAGAAAAGAGAAGAATAGGTAACATGTGGGCCTCATGGAGGTTGGAAGGTTGTTTGATTTGTGGTAGTAATAGTCTTCAAAATCATAATATTCTTTAAGTTTGGTCAACACTAGCTTAAAAAAAGAAACAAATATATTTTTAAATAATTTTCTGCTCTGTGTCATAGAAATATTCATTCTGTAAGTTATGTCTCAACTTGCTTTTACACAGCTGTGGCCAATAGGAGACATTATTAAAACTTTATCTGTAACTGCAAATCCAATAAGTAGCCACTCTTCAAACTTACCTTTGGACTGCTTTTTATCGTTGTCTTAAAATCTGCCTGGAGCTAAATTGAAGAATTTTACACAAATTTTATTGACAGAGAAGAATTCAAAACTGTCTGATATGGACCCTGCAGCCTGGTTATTCGTGATTATTCTTATGCAGGCCTACAATGGAGAAAAAACAAACAAAAACAAAAACAAGCAAGCAAGCAAACAAACAAACAAACAAAGCACAGCCAAGGCAAAAAGAAATGAAAATGTACAACAACTTGAAAAGAAAGGGAACATCACAAAATTTAAGGTTGGAGCCGAGGTTTGTGTTGAAAGAGATGAGGAGAAATGGAAGACGAGTGTAACACTAAGGGTGAGACACTGATCAGCTAATCTGTAAATTGTGGAATGAAAAGACTAGGGGGGGTTTCCTGGTTCTACAAATCAACAAATGAAAGCTTATGCAAATACAAATTCAATTGTGTGTGTGTGTGTGTGTGTGTGTGTGTGTGTGTGTGTGCCTGTGTATATAGGTAGAGACTTGGTTCCTGAGCAGAGAAGTGCCATTTGCCAAGAGGCAGAGGCATTGGCATTGGATTCAGTTTCACTAAGGAAGCAGTACGTGGTGGTTTGAGGTAGTTCTTGGACTCAGGGAAGTAAATGAAGTAAGAAAAGAATCTAAAGCTAGATCATGAAGAGGCCATAAGCTTAAAGAGAGACAATGGTGGAAAGATTTTGTTAAGTTGAATAACTAGTTCAAAAACACTCTTTACAAATACTACCCTGGTTGAAGTAAGTAAACAGAAATAAGTGACACAAGCCACAGTGAGACAGAAATTTGGAAATTAATGGGGAGTACATGACTATATATAAAAGAATACAGTTGGGTTTAGTCAAGTATCTGAAATACGTACCGTGATGTTACTGATGACATGATAGAGACTTGTACTCTGTTAGCAGGAGGAATGTGTCTTAGTATTCTATTGCTGTGGAGAGAAACCACACCACAGCAATGCTTATAAAAGACTACCTGGGACTTGCTTACAGTTTCAGATACTTTGTCCATTTTCAGCATGGCAGGGAACATGCAGCACTCAAGCAGATATGATGCTGGAGAGTAGCTGAGAGTTCTATATCCATATCCATAGGTAGCAGACAGAGAGACATTGGGACTTGTTTGAGCTTCTTGAAACTTCAAAGCCCACCCCAGTGCTGTAATTCCTCCAAGAAAGTCACACCTACTCTTTCAAGGCCACATCTCCTAATAGTGTATGTTAATCAGTCATTCAAATCCATGATTCTTTGGGGACCATTGTCATTCAAATGCAGGCTATCAAAAATAAATATGCTAAGGTAGATGGAGAAAGCCCAGGAGGCCTCAAATCCACAAAGGTAATATGGGTATTTAAGGAACTCTGAAAGCAGAAGAAATAGGCTTTCCCAGAAAAGAGTACACTAATTGGTTTTCCAATACCAAATGATTAACCCTGAAAATATACATATAACATTTTACTGAGTATGTTATTATATTTAGGAATATCTATGTGTACATATAGGTACATGTTGTAGCTAATGACAAAAAGAGGCTATGAATTTAAAAAACACGTATTGTATTAGAGAAGTTAGGGGGAAAGGAAGTGGAAAATAATGAAATTTTATTATAATTTCAAAAATTAAAAATTGTATATATGATTTAACAGCACATTATATAAAATTAAGAACTGTTAACAGTTTTTCGTGTTCTGAATAATTATTTCTACAAAATTACAAATAAGGAGACATCTGGTCAACTGCAGAGGTACATGAAAAATAACTTTACTAAAGCAATTACTCAGAAATCAAGTACATATTCTGGGAAAACAATGACTCATAACATTGACTTCATATTGAATTAAAAGTCTATGGTGCAATGATTGTACCCGTTTGCACTGAGACTTCATCTTAGGCATAGAGTTTTTTGGTTGTCACATTAATCATAGGTTTATGAGTCATACAATCCTCTGTAGTACTTTATATTGCTCTATAGAAAAGAAGCATGGCAATGTTTCAGCAACTGATTAATAAATATTTTATTTCATTGTTGGATAATATTCGTTTGTAAGTTTTGGCATTGTTTGTTCTGTTTAAGTTCCTTACCATTTAGTCTGTGTCTACAAAACAGTGGTGAAACTGTCATTTTTCTCCAAGTCTCCACTCCTTCTTCTAGCAAACCAATGATAGAATGCTGAAACCTGTCATTTTTTAATATGAGCAAGGAAAGGACAACTGAAGAGATTTTATTATTTAAAATAGAGGCTATAAGACATAATTCTTTTCTTTGAATTCACAGAAACAAAGCAAAGAAAAATAAAGCTTTGAGAATGATCATATTATTCTATGTGAAAAAAATCAAAGGTAAACATGGAAAGGCAGTAAAAATTGTCTGGATCCTATAAAGAGTAAAGAATTTGATAACATCAAGTTTCCCTTGAATCCCCAAGTTTGAAACTGGATAAATGCCAGTATAAGGAGACCATGAACACACTTACAGATTTCTAAAATGCTGTTTCAATATCACACAGGTCTATATAGTTATTACTCTATAATTTACCAAATATGATTTGTGAGCTACTCAAGTAATACAAGGAATCCTTTCTTAATGGACTACATGTTTATGAAATGTTATATACAGTTCTGATGTCTCAGAGTGAAGTGAATGAGCCTAGTTACAGACTCCTGTAAAGAAGACATATGGCAAACATAAATATTATTTTTCAATGTTTAAAATAAATGTTAAGTTTTTAATAGAGAAAACGACCCTTCAAACTTTGTGACAAATTATTCTTTTGTAGTTTTGTGGATGTTTAGAAGATTCTTTTGCTCTTTGGTTTTTGTGGAGGTTTGTAGCAGGACAGCCTGCTTGTTTGTCCCAGCTGCCCAGAACTGAAATAATCACACAGAAACCATATTCATTTCAACACTTCTTGGCCCATTAGCTCTAGTTTCTTATTGGCTAACTTTTATAGTAATTTAACCCACTTCTATTAATCAGTATATCACCATGTAGCAGTGGCTTACCAGGTAAAATTCCCAGCGTCTGTTTCTAGTGGCTCCATGTCTCTCTGACTCCACCCTTCTTCCCCCCAGCATTCACTCCAGTCCTCTCTGCCTACCTAAATTCTGCCCTAACAGGCCAAGGCGGTTTCTTTATTCATTAACCAATACAAGCAACATATAGACAGAAGGACCTCCCACACCAGGGGATATTACTATGGAGGTAGAAGATGCATATAGAACACCAAATAGACTGGATCCAAAAACAAAAAATCCCTTGCCATATAAGATGCATTTGTATCCCAAATATATACTTTCACAATAAAACAACAGTTTCTTCCTTAGAGAATCAATACTAAATATTTCACTTTCTTTGACACATGGAGAATATTTGTCCCTTAAATCCCCTGCCAGTCTCTACACCAGTGCATTACAGAAGAAGAAACAGGTATGATGTGGTCTCTTTTCCATAATTTTCTTCCATAACCAGCGTTTATTTTTAATATTAAAAAAATTATATAACGCCAATCTTTCACATCTGGCCCTCTTTAACTTAATATTTTGTTCATAGCATCTATCTTGTGTTGCGTGAAAGTCTGTAACTGTGCCTGTATTTCCTGGTGCTGCGAATATTTGTTTGATGATGCTTACATTTTTCTGGTTATCTATCTCAGAAGGAAAATTGCAAGTTCACACAGCTGTATGTTCTATGTTAGAAGACTAAGAAACAAGATTTTTTTAACTTAAGATTTATGCATGGTTTCTTTTCATTTTAGCTGGCTATTCCGATGAATAGAAAATTGTTTGAATTTTGATTTTAACTTTTAGTATCCTGACTGTTGTGAAGTTGATTACATATCATTTGTACACTGTATGATGCTCTCTAGGAAGGTGATGCTTCTCCAGTTGTCTATACATAGAGAAATTTCCTTACACTCACTCTCTGTTAATGCAAATTTTAAGATACTTCCTCTCTGTGACATGCACATATATACATACTCACATACATACATATGAAATTCTTTCCTTGACTAAGTGTCAATATTGTCATATATAGCATGTTTTTATTCTCTTATCTTTTTAAAAGTAAACCTGTGCTTTTTTTAAACCTATGCTTTTCTTTCAACAAGATTATTATTTCATTTTCACACTTGAGCATACAATTAATATGATGTTTGAATTTTATTTTATTTTTTGTGAATGTGTATGGTGTATATATGACTGTGTGTATGTGTGTGTGCAAACAAGGCATACATGTAGAGTCACAAGAAAACTTTCCAAGTTGGTTCTCTTTCATATGGGTCCATCTATTGGCCTAAGGTCTTCTAGTTTGTACAGTGAGCACTCTTGCTGATCAAGCCAATGTACCTCATCCGTGAACATTTATTGAAGTTACAACACTTTATTTTAAGAACTATATCATCATCATTTGTATTTTTACAAATATTCACTTAAACAGGTATGATGTGGTAGGGAACTATAATCCTAATATGTATTTCCTGTTTATTGGTTAGCATGTTTTACATATTTATAGATTTAAGTAGTTTTATATATCCTCTACCCATTTGTCTGTCTGCCTTTGATATTACTGTGAATGGACATCATGAGCAAATTGGGTAACTAATATAAATGGTTAAATTTCTAGACATATGCAACCTGAATTATGAAGAAACAGAAAAATCTGAACTGAGCAATAATGACTGAGGAGATTAAAACAATAATATAAATTTGGTCAAGTCATTAAATTCCAGGGCTTGATGGCATCATTGATAAAAATTTAGCAACCATTTAAATAAAAAATCTTGCTAATCTTTCTAAAACTTGATAGTAAATATATAAAATACAGTGTGAAATACAAACCAACATGTACTTAGCATCCCTAAACCCTAACAGCAAATTATTCCCTCAAAATAATTTTCAAGAGCATATTTTTAAGCTTAGTGGGAACTGTCATTGAAAACTATTAAACACAGATGAAAAAGGTTGAGAAAAAACCACATAAATAGAAAGACACTCTTTGTTCATGAGCAAACAACTCTGTGGCAAGAAAGCAAATAACCCGGTCTATAATTAAGAAAGGATTTGAGTAGACACCTCAAATCAAAGATATTACATTTAATTTAGAAATATGCATATTTTTCTGTCATTTTATGTTATTATTGTTTTTCTCTTCTTTATGATCAGTCATTCAAAGAATTTAGATATTTCATTAATCCTTCTAAACCATCAAATTAGTTGCTTTTGCTTTTTTGTGGAACATTTTTTCCATTTTATATATTTGTGTTCTAGGTTTTATTGTTTATTTCTTCTTATTTTCTTGGTTATTTTGCTTTGATCATTCAGATTTCTTTGATTGGCTCATAATTTCCTAGTTTTCTAGATTGTAGCTCAACCTTTAGTTCCCCACTTTTCTTAGTCCACTTATCACACTTCCTCTAATTTTAAACATTTGTGTTTTTGATTGTCTTCTGAATTATTTTTGTTTCCTTTTTATACAAAGCAATTTGTTTTCCTCATCAACTCTTCATCTTTTGCTATAATTATTAGCTTAGCCTTAACTCTAGATTATATCTATATCTATCTATCTATCTATCTATCTATCTATCTATCTATCTATCTATCCATACAATTCTAAATTTTCATTTCTGAATAAATATTAAAAGGAAATAATATAAGGAAGCCATATCAAAAAGAAAAGAGAACTGAAGCCTAAAGTCTAGAAGGACAATAGAAAGAATAATAAATTCCAAAATGTGCATCCTCTATGGTAAGGAGAACTTCAAAATTTAGTAGTGAAGTGAGAATTTTTCTCTTTATATTATCTCTATTCTTATTGAAAGGTCTCATTATATAGCCATGACAGTTATTATTATTATTATTATTATTGAAGTTGTATCCTTGTATAATCCTTATGACTTGGGGCTATATAGATCAGGTTAGCTTTAAATTTGCAGAAAAAAACAAAACCAACCTGTCTTCCTCTGCCTCCTGAGTACTAAGATGAATGTGTGCTGCTAGACAAGGCTTAGAACATTATTCTTTTAGGTGTTCTCTAGAAAACAGACAAAGCTATTCACAAAATACTGGGCTTCTCTGCCCCCCCATCCTTCTCGTCCTTCTTTAGTTGGGTAACAACAGGGAAACAGATCTTTCGTTTTTCACAGTTACAAATCAGTAATTTTTTAAAATATAGCTCAATAGGTATAGTTGTGCAGAATGTGAGAAGGGTAGTGCATTGGTATGTGAGTATTGTTTTGAGAGGTTGAGAAGATCATTCAGCACCATCACTGTATCTTTAGTTGGTAGTCTTCATTCTTACCATAACCTGAATCAAAATTATATTTATGCTTGTACGATTTCTCTTGTGCTATAGCTAGCCCTGATTATATGTTTTAGTAGATATTCAGAGTATTCATTCAGCTCTACTTTCAGATATCCAAATAAAACTTTTAACACAATGAAGTTCCATTAATACTTCTGTGGAGAAAGCAAGAGCAGTTAATCCTTACAGTCTCACTGCAACATCTCTTTACCTTTGACCTAGCTGTGGAGTACATCTGGTTGTCCATCTTCTGAAGTGAAAAATGTGTTTGATAACTGACTAAATAAAACTCCCTACCTTCTAGCTGAACAAAAAGGTCAGTTAATGTTGAAAAGGCTGATGTAAATGTGAAACCCAGCCTTTCTGTATATCCGGTAGCTCTTTTATTTTATTATTTTTTTGAATCTGGTAGCTCTTTAGTATATTTTTTCTTGCATGTATTCCACCTAACATTGACTTTGTGGTGGTTATATTGCCTAACAAGTACATCTGTCATTGTACAGATAGTTTATCAAAAGAAGAACCTGTGGTTGATGTTATATGTATATAATATATATATAGTGTGTAAGATAAAACTATAACTGCATAATATATATATATATATATTGAAATTTCAATATATTACACAGAAATTCCATTTTTTGTTATTTGGGAATTTGTAAACTACTCCATGTTTCCAATTCCTTAATGACATTTTATTCATAGTAAACTTTGACAGCACTGTGCAGATGCAATTCTTTTTTTACTTTTATGTGCAAAATCTTCAATATCTAATTACATCTTATTAGAACCATTTTATCATACAGTATAGGAAATTCTGTGTGTTTTGCCTGAGTGAAGTTTTGAAGAACACTCCTAATTCATTGTGGAATAGGCAACAGTTTGAAGTGAGCTGTAGACAGATTGTAACCTTGGCCCTGTGACATTTTAGCTTGTGGTTTTGGTATTGGGAGCTCATTCTTAAAATTTCCTACATCTTATTACTTTGAAGACTTAGTGAATTTCACCCTTGTTGAATGCCTTCTCTCTTCAGTGCTTAGTATAAGCTAGCATTTCATCTTTAAAACAACTCTATCTAGTAGAATTTCTTAACATCATCCCACCTCAAAAACCAAAACCAAAACAAAACAAGCTTAGATTGAGATTTCAAACAAGTGCCCAGATTGACACTGAGGCAAGTGCAGAGCCAAAATGTAAATCGGTTTTGCCATTACAGATTCTCTTCATAGAACCCTTACCTTCAACATATGCAAGGCCATGTTGTTTTGTTATGAATAACATTGGAAATTTAAATTCCTTTTATCCTTCTGCTTAACTTAAACCATGAATAGTTTAATATACATTAAAATTATATTTCTTCAGTCAATTGCTTTAGTAACTACAACATTTATTTGATTATTTTAAGCCAATATGACATCAAATTATAAATTTTCTTATTCTTCTTAAATGTAAATTTTTCTTATCCCTGTGCTTTCTCAGTTCTAATTCCTTCTAGTTAGAGTAGGTCTTACCATAGCATGCTTCTTATTAAACTCGAGTGAGTAGTTTGCTATCTATGGTACAAGGTGACATTTGGACATTAAAGTAACTTTTGTAGGGTATGAGTTACCAGCTTAGAAACTGATTCATTTAGGGAAGTTTAGTTGGTGTATGATTGTGCTGAATGTACATAGTGTGGGTGTTAAATAAGTAAAAGAGATGTATTCTTCATTTTTTCATGCACTCATTTCTCAGCGACAGATATTGTAGAGAATTCTTGTGTCCGTATGTCCCCTGTCATTGTGTTCACCAAGCCGACAATAAGGATAAGATTCTGTGAAAGTCAGACATGTCAATTACTCAATTACATATGAAGAGAAGGTAATGATATCAAAGAGGGGGAAGGCAGGATAAGAGTGAAGAAGTGAGGCAGGGACACACACACTGAGTTACTTACAGTTCTTTAAATCAAAAAAGAGAGGAGCTTTGCTTTTAAAAAGCAACAATCATGACTACCATGTCTTCTGAAAGAGGCAGCTTAGTAAAATTAACAGAACAAAGCTAATTTGTCCAATTTTATAGCGGAAAAATGCTAAAATTTGCATATCTTCATATTTTTGTGTTTTTATTTGTGTAAATATTTAAATATTAAATATTATTTTTTGCAAATTTATATGTGAATTCAGTTCAAACTAAATAACCTATCTGGGGGTCTTAGTCCTGTAGAAAACTCTTTTCCTCCCTCAGTATCCTTTGACTGACTGCAACTCTTCATCTAGGTAGTGGTGTGGTCATATGAAATTTTACGAGCAAAATTGGCATGTCAATTGGCATTGCCATTTTGAAGGTCTTATTCAAGTAACAATGTTGTTGAGATGTCGTGGGTGTAGGATTCCTATCAAATCTTGTAGACACTATCTGGTAATGAACATCATGATCGTTTGGCTCTTCCAATCTTTCTACTCTTCTGAAATGTTCCCTGAGTCAGGTATGGGTCTGTGTTGTAGATGTACCAACTGGGGTAGTGCACCCTGCAATCATATACACTCTGTGCTTTGAACCATTATGTAATCTGTAGTAGCTTCTGTTTGCTACAAAAGGTTATTTTTTGAGGAGTGAGAGTTACAGTTATCTTTGTACATATGCACAAGTGTTTATAATACAGTTTATTATTATATTGGTTTAGGAAAATAAGGAATATCAGGTGCTCCTCTAGAGTCTGTGACTGTTCCAGCCATTGGAAATTGGCTAGATTTCTAGTATCTAGACTGAATTTTCAAGTATTGAGTATGTTTTGACTCCAATTAGATATTCATTGGCTACCCTAAGATGTAAATGCACTATTGTACCATTATGGATATTTTGCCAAGACAGTCACTGTAAATATAAACAATGGGCTAAAGAAGTGTGATATCTACTTAATGAAGATAAATTTAATTCAGTTTTCCTAAGAAAAACATTATAGTTTGGAATTATTCAATATCAACAATTCTGTGTTAATGCATTAAAACAGCATATCATTTTCAGTTTATATTTGTTGACTTAAAATAAGTAATTATCAAACATGAAGGAAAAAGTACCTTTAAACAATGATAAACCAGGTAGCGGAGGCACACACTCAAGAGGCAGAGTCACTCAAGAGGCAGAGGCAGATGGATCTCTAAGTTTTAGGCCAGCCTGGTCTACAGAGCTAGTTACAGGGAAGGCTCTAAAACTATAGGGAAACCCTTTCTTTAAAAAATTAACAAAAAAAGTTAAATTACGCAAAAATTCTAAAATGTTTTTTATGATATATAATATCTAAATGTTCATAGAAAAGTACAGACTTGGTGGTAATGAAGCATTCCTTTAATCCCAGCACTTGGAAAGCAGAGACAAGTGGATCACTGTGAACTTGAGACCAGCTGGATCTACAGAGTGATCTCCAGGACAGGCTCCAAAGCTACAGGGAAATCCTGTCTAGAAAAATGAAAACAAACAAAAAATAAATGAAAAAGAAAGAAAAGAAAAATAATAAATACAACTCCCCTTGTAAAACAGATTATCACACACACACACACACACACACACTTACATATGCATGTATAATTGTTTTAAAACATTCAAACAATTTAATGCTTCTACAATTGTTCTCTTGCTTTGTTAGGTGGTATATTTGAATATGTGGAGTCTGGCCCTATGGGAGCTGAAGAACTTGCATTCAGATTTGCTGTGAACACAATCAACAGGAACAGGACTCTGCTGCCCAATACAACTTTAACTTATGATACCCAGAAGATCAACCTCTATGACAGTTTTGAAGCATCTAAGAAAGGTAAAGCTATGTACTATGATTTCTAGAATTCAGATTTCTAGGTGTGCTTAAGAGAATTCTTGGTTCCCTTATATAATTAATAAGTTATTAAGAACATCAATATGGAAGGATTTGTCTTTAATATCTGCATGCATTTTATTAGAGAAAATGTTGATATAGTTAGTTTTTACAAAAGAAAAACAAAAACACTTGTACGTAAAATTAAATTTGTGGTAGATAAATTGTTCTTCTTTACTGATATCTATGAATTGTTATTAAAGTTTTTTAAAAATTAATTAAAATAAATCATAAAAGAATTCTCAGGGACCCAGGTTAAATTCTTAGCACACAAATCGCAATGAACAAGTATCTGTAACATTAGTTCCAGAGGTCCTGACTTCCTCTTTTGGCTTATGATGGCACTTGAAGCCTGTGGTGTAGAGATTTACATGTGGTCATAAAACAATACAAATTAAATAAAATCATTAAAGCAAATTTTAAAAGAGCCAATATCCAGGCATATATTATGTAAACAGCAGTATCAGTAGTGAATCAGTTTGATGGGTACACATTTACATATTGTCACATAGATGATCTTTTCTTCTATACATAGATGATATTATAAAAAGACAGGTCCTATCTTTGGCACAGTTGCCATTTATGAAATAGACATTGCTAGAGAGGACTAAAATAACCTTTGTGGTCACTATATACTTTAAAATGTTGTTTACCTTTCTGTAATGCTAATATTGTTTTACTAGCTACCTCACATCGATGGAAACATATATAATTATTTGTAATTCTAATTTGATGAAATGTTCTTCCAAGCATATTAATATTAATGACTGTTGATAAGGTACAGTGCTACTCAAGGTAAAAGTCTCTTTCTTTTCCCAGATGCTAACCTGTGTTTTTCAAAGCCATATTCTGCTTGCCCTTTGAATTCATATCTTTGTGAATGCAAATTATTTTCCACATTTCAGATCCATGTCATAACGATGAAAGGTTTAAAAAGGCTGGAGGGAAAAGGTTAGAGTTGACTGTAAAATGTTCTGTTTGTCATGACTAAGGAAGGCAAGCTAAGTCATTAATTGCAAGACAAGTGCACTTATTAGTAGCATAGCTCATGATTATTCCCATTAAAAGGAAGAATAAACTCTGGGGCTAAGTAAAGCATTCAGACTGAATCTTATGGAGGAGAAAAAAGCAGAAAAATATTAATAGATTTCTTCATGGTGACTTCAAAGCCTGGGTGTAAAATTATAGACTAGGATTTTCCTGACAGCAAACAGATTACTATTGGGTAATGCCCTAGCACAATTCTTAGGAAATAAAGTCAATTGGTTTATAAAATGTTATGAGAATTGTACAGAGTAAGGGGTTGGAGAGATGGCTCAGAGTTTAAGAACAATGGATGCTTTATCCGAGGTCCTGAGTTCAATTCCCAGGAACCACATGGTGGCTCACAGCCATCTATAAGATCTTGTGCCCTCTTATTGTGGGCAGGATACATGCAGCCAGAGCACTGTATACATAATAAATAAATGAATAATTTTTTTAAAAAGAAAGAAATGTATGGATTAAACATCCATTGTAACTCATTTATAATCTGGATTACAAGATCTAGGAAAACTCGAATAAGTAACTTTCTTTGTCACATGTAAAAAGGGTTAATTCTATCTTTTGCATCTTGTTTATTGAGCTATTATTGCTTAGGTTATAAAGAAATATATAAAGGAAGAGAGATCCAAGGTAGATTTTGAATCTGATAAAATTCCTACCCTACAAATGTACAGAATGATCATGACATTAATGACAAACTTCGAAAGAATAACTAACTGAGACATTTAAAAGTATTTTTAATCTTTTTAATCCAAAAATAAATAAAATGTTAAATTTTGGATTTTTTCTGATGCTTCTTTTCTTATATATTTCTTAAATTATACTACTAGGCTCCATTAGTGAATACATTATAATTATTTTATAACTGAATTACTAATTGATTCATACAATACTTTTAGTCTCTTTTTAGCTAGGCAGATGGCACAATTCTATCGTCCTAACTCCTCTGGAGGCAGGAAGCCATGCAGATGAGGCCAGCCTGGGTAGCAAAGGAAAACCAGTTCTCAAAAACTAAATAGATTGTTAAAAAAAAACACTCCTGTGTTATTTAAAAGCACAGAAAGATTCCAAGTGTTTTCATCTTTTATTGGATTTTGGTTTGTCACAAAACAAGTGAAGGAAGGTCATTGGTCTCTAAATATATGAATTAAAATCCCATTTTGGGTGTGATTTCAGAATTGGTCTTTCACAAATTTAGAGTTCTGATCATTATTTGTAAAATAGTAGCCAGCATGTTGAAAATCAGATTATTTTTGTAATATGAAATTCTTAAAGGAAGCATAAGCAAGTGATTTTTACAGCTAAATTATATCTAATTTTAAATGTATCCATGCTTAGGTATTCATGTATCACACGTTTTATGCTGAAAATATTCCTTTTATTTTTTTCCTTTTGCCACCATTCCCTGACATTATTTATAGAATTATTTGAAGTTTAGTTCCTACTAAATTGAATAAACTTTTAATAAGCTGAAATATTTAGTCGTAAGTTCATGAGGCCTCAGCCTAGACAAGGACCTAACAATAGTCCACCGAGGAAAGCTGAGAGCATGAGAAACTTTTTCCTGGGGACAGCATACCAATTGGCTATGCAATAGAAAATGGTCAACTTAGAAAATATACATAAAAGCAACATTATACAGATGGAACTGGTTTTATTTATGTATTTAGGAACACACACACACACCAATTAAAGAAAAGGAGGACATGAATTTAAAAGCTAAGGAGAGGAGGGAAATGTGGAAGAAGGTTTGGAGAGAGGAGAGGGAAAGGAGGAATGTTGTAATTATAACCTCATATATAAATACATATACATAAATATATGTATATATAGATATATGTTTAATGAAGTGCAGATTTATACTTAAGAAAAAAAGATCTTTACCTGAAAAAATTTTTCGAATTTTTAATAGCGGATCACACATTCCTTTCCCCTCCTTGTTAACAGACTCCTTTCTCCTCTTCAGCTTGTGATCAGCTGTCACTTGGGGTGGCTGCTATCTTTGGGCCTTCACACAGCTCATCAGCCAATGCAGTCCAGTCCATCTGTAATGCCCTGGGGGTTCCTCACATACAGACCCGCTGGAAGCACCAGGTGTCTGACAACAAGGATTCCTTCTACGTCAGTCTCTACCCAGACTTCTCTTCCCTTAGCCGAGCCATCTTGGATTTGGTGCAGTTTTTCAAGTGGAAAACGGTCACAGTTGTGTACGACGACAGCACTGGTAAGAGCAGCGGCCTCTGTGGCTGCTTTCAGCACATTCCATTCTGGAGTGCATCCCAGGTGCTTTCTGTTCTTCTGTGCTTTGTTTTCCTTTATTAGTTTAAAGTTGTTGTTGTTTGTTAATTTATTATTATTTTTATTGTTGGGTTTATGTGGAAGAACTACAAGGTATTTGGAGCCAAATATCAAAACTTGCTCCAAAAAAATAACAACCCAATCAAATACATTTTCTTTGTATATATAAAATAAGCATCAGGAGTTTGAACCGTACATTGAAATTAAAGTTAATATGGTTATCAAATTAAATTTTTATTAAAATATTTTAGTTAGATTGAGAGGTTTCCTACTGCAAAGTTTCACGATACTCTCTCAACATCAATAAATTTACATTTTGAGCTAAAATTTTATGTTTTATGCAAATGATGTATATAATGAATAATAAAATCCAAATATTTAAGTATCTTTAAGTAGTATGTTGAAATTTAAACTTTTGTTTTTCTAAACAGTAGAACAACTGAGAGTATCAAAATATTTAAGATTTTGGGGACTACTTCTGTGTAAAAACAATTAGAAATTTAGAAAATAGAATTGCAAATAGAATTTAATGAAATACTCTTCATTCCACTGCTTAAAACATTTTAAGAAATATTTTATCTACAGTGTTGTTTTAATGGCTATTAATAATGGTTGATTTTTATCTTACATTATTAATTTAAAACAAGTCTCCAAGAATATCAGAAAATAAACAGTAAAATCAAACCTATAGTTTTCTGTTGACAGTTATTTTAGCAAAGTAATTGCTATGTTTATCATGGTAATTGATTTCATTTCAGGAATATTTTCAGTATTCTAAATATTACTCTAAATTAGATGCAGCAAAAATGTTATTTTAGGTCTTTTTGCTATGCCTTCAAATTTACATTGATATTGAAATTCATTTTAATTTAAGATCTCCCCAAATATGGCAGGAACATGCTTTGTTCCCATTCACTTTGTATGCTAGCCACAAACAAAACTTTGTGTAGAAATTTATCCATTTTATAAGGAAATTATCAATGCAAATGGACAGATAGGAACTCTGCTAGGAGAACAAAGAGTTTCAGGGTTGGAAGGATAATGAAAGTTGTTTAAAACATATTTTCACTGAGCTAAGAAAGACCTAGCCTTATTAGAAGTAAATTATCTTTAAATTGTTGAAAAATATATAAATATTTATTATTAATTTTAGCTTATACATTAATCAATAAAATCTTTAAAATCAAAAGTAGTTTTAAGAGATCTTTTAGCTTAAAATAGATTTATTAATATTATTATGTTTTCTTCCCCAAATCATTTCCTTCATGTAGTTGGTAAAACTCTACTAGAAGGCTGCCTATTACCAGCGCTCCTGAGTTGGCATTATTTAGAATGCCTGGAGAATCTTCAGATACAAATGAGTCCACTCATGTTTATGTCCATAGATAATCATATACACATATATAGAAAGTGGATGAAGTCATTTCTCTATTCTCTCTTAATAAATTTGAGCATAGATTGCCTAAACAGCATACATACCTAATTTTACATGTATAAATGTTTATATATACATTTATATATATGCATTCTACATTTTGTATTATTTTCACACTGTTTATAATTAGAAAGGAGTTGGCAAAAGATTGCAGTGTAAATAGATATACCATGTTTCTTCATTTATGTGGAAATGTTCATCTTGAAGAAGTAAACAAACAATAGAATTTTTAATTAGTTAGTATCTCTAATTGGTAAAGATCCATTCATAAGCCACACATTGGGGTGACATCTGTTGGGACCCAGCCTCGACTGAGATTAGCACATTCCAGGGTAGGAGTGTGAAGATTAAAATTATTAAGCAAAAGGAACAGAGATATGAGAGAAATAAAAGACAGAAACACAGAACAGCATCAGGAGGGAAATTCAGTGAATACTGAACTGCCCGTATTTATTTTCCACACGCTTATATACTTCACTCCAGAAGAGGAGGGGGAAGACAGCAGACTTCATTAACATAATATAAGAAATAGACCAAATATCCTGGAGGCATCTACTCGCTGGAAACTCCTGCCATTCTCCTTTGAAGGAGCAGGTATAGCAATGTGGAGCAGATTCACCTCTATATTCAACATACTAATAAACCACAATTTAGGGCAGGATCTCTTGTTTGTATCCATACCTGCTGTCAATAACTCTGGAATAAAAAATATTAGCTCAAACTCTCTGAGCTTTAGTCAAGCGGGAGCAGGTTCACATCTGTGGGCCTCCATGGATGCACATGCAATTAGTGTTTCTAATCTATGAATAATATTCTTAATATTTCCATCACTAGTAAAAATTTAAATAAACAAATATACATAGTCAATTAAATGCATTCCTGTAGAGATCTTGACCTCAGATTAAATTTATTACATTTCAAATTTTTGTTTAAAGCTTCACACATACACATGTTACTGTGTCTTGGCTGTAATCCAAACGTGTGTATGGATCATATTACCTCTAGTTTAAGATCAGCATGGGCTACAGAGCAAGTCCAAGTGATACAGCCTGTGATACAGAGTGAAATCCTGTCTCAAAATCCACCTACTGCTCATAAGAGAAGATGCTTTTTCACTTATTTTGGAAGTTAAGTAGACATTTCATAACTATTTAATTTTATAAATAATATATATTGATTTTAAAGAAATTATATATTTATAGAATAAGGATATCTCTAAAGCCTCAAGATAAAAATTATGTATTTATGCAACATCTAGTTCAACACACATTGATTAGGCACCTGTTACTTAGCAATGGCAGTTATAGGTATGATCCTATGCCAATTGAGGGGACAAAGATTCCACCCTCATGCTTTTACACATTTATGGATATTTGATTATTCAAATTTTGTATTATTTTAAATTAACTAGTTATATTGGTAACAGAATTTTTATCCTTTTGAAGTTTAAAATTTAATTTTGAGAACTTGTTTTTCATTTTTTTATAAATAGAAGTGATTCATGGGTCAATAGAATAGTCTTTTTGAAGTGCCTTCCTAAGTATATAAAATTTGCTACATATAATTTGATGTCTCAAATTTCTACCAATAGAATTATAAAAACGAAACCTGTAAATTGCCCCAATAGAGTAGATTAGAATTTGAAGTTTTGGAAGAAATACAATTATAGTCAGGACTGTGGATTGAAAGGGGCTCCTATAGTCAGACAAATAAAGATAAAAAATATTGATTTTATTGTGGACTGATGTATAAATTGCTTACTGAGGGATATACATGTGCTGCTTTCATTTATATGATCCTTTTTCCAGACTATATATTGCATATGCTATCTCCTATTTATATTCATTTCTACTTTGTTGTATTGCCCAGTTTGATACATGATAATTTCAACCAGTTCTTGCTCCCACACCCCAAACAGATGGATGATACATGAGATGTATTTCTGGACTAGGATAACTTCCTAAAATGATGTTAGCAGGAGCTATTTATTTTTTATGATAATTAGCATTTGTCGTTGTCCTGGATGAATGCTTTTAAACACCACAAAAGTCTATTATAGCTCTGAATGATGTCCAAAAATGATGGAAATGAATTGGCTTCAGAAACAAAGCTGTGTTTCTGTCAGTCATTTTGGAACATATGATTCATTTTAAATATAAACTAAAAATAAATTGAATAGCTGTCATCTTCTAAGCAATTCCAGGATAAATTGTGAATATCTGCTTTTAAATTCCTGTGTTTCATCTTTGTTTATAGATCAGCAGTCCATTAACAAAGAACTCTGATCTGGTAAGCAGAAGCCTAGGATTCTATCCCAGACTTGCTGCTAACTTACTGGAACACATTGGAAAAGAAATAAGGGGATAAGAATGACTACAGATGAGCTGTCATGCATTAGATATTATGTAAATTCTGTCATAAATTATTTTTCTTAATCTTCGGAAACAATTCTCTGAGTCCCAAAGGAGACAGGTTATCATTTCATCTGGCCAGCTTCCTTGCTGGGCCTCCCGCCCAGCCCCAGCCTTAGAAACATGAATATGTCCCTCAATTCCTTCCTTACTTGGGGTTCACATTCAAGTTCCAGTAGCCATTTGTTCACTGCTCCGATCTCTCAAATCTGCTGTCTTCCATGTTGTGCTATTTTAGGTCAAAAGATGTATCATTTTTTTTTAGTTTGTTACTAATTTTATGTGATCTAACTAAATTCTCAATTTCAGTTTCAGTCTAATCAATTTTGTGTTGATAGTCTTGCCTCAACACGTCACTTAGAGGTTTGTTTTTTGCCTTTTTTAATTTAAAATTCTATTCATTTTTACATACCAACAACAGCTCCCCCCCGTTCCATCCTCCTGATTCCCCCAACTCCATCCCCAGGCTCCATCCATTCCTCAGAGAGAGGGTAAGTCCTCCTATGGGGAGTCAACTAAGACTGCCATTTCAAGTTGAGGCAGGACCAAGTGCACCCCCCCACCCCTGGGATCTAGAATAAGCAAGGCATCCCACCATAAGCAATGGGCTCCAAAAAAAGTTAGTCATACACCCGAGATAAGTCCTGATCCCACTACCAGGGGTCCCACAAACAGACCAAGCCATACGATTGTCACCCACATTCACAGGGCCTAGTTTGGTCCCATTTAAGCCCCCGAGCTGTCATGAGCTCTCACTAGTTAAGGTCAGCTGTGTGTTTCCCCATCATGATCTTGACCCCTCCTTGCTCATATAGTCCCCCACCCTCTCTTTTCCTGGACTCCTGGAGACTGCACAGTGTTTAGCTCTTGATCTATGCATCATCTTCTATTAGTTGCTGGATGAAGGTTCTATGATGACAATTAGGGTGGTCACCAGTCTGAATATAGGAGAAAGCTGGTTCAGACACCTTCTCCATTATTACTAGGAGTCTTAGCTAGGTTCATTCTTGTGGATTCCTGGGAATTTCCCCAGTACCAGATTTCTCACTAATTCCATAATGGCTCCCTCTATCAAGATATTCCTTTCATTGCTCTCCTTTATTCCTCCCCAACTGGGCCATCCAATTCTCATCTCCCATCTCTTCTGCTATCATGTTTACCCAGAAAATATTGTCTATTTCCCCATCCTAGTGTGTCCCATACAAACTCCTTATTGTGGACTGCAGCCTGGTTATCCTTCATTTTACATCTAATATCCATTTATGAGTGAGTACAGAATATTTTTAGAAATGAAATTCTGGTTGATACTCCCTTTACTGACTTCTTGGCTCTAAAATATCACCAAAACATTTTACAAGTTTGGCATGTAACCTTGGTTCTGAATCTCTCCTGACATTTGAATTTAAATATTTCACTTAACTTTTGAAAGGTTGCAATGGAACCATTAAAAATCATTCAGTTGCTAGACATATTGTTCTGTTCAGATGGAAAGCACTAATTCTAGCCAGCTCCTTACCATAGGATACACATACCTGTATGTGCAGTTTTACAAATAGGCTATCTGGCTTTACTGCCCTCAAAGAAAGGTTTATCTGGTCCCTTTTTCCAACATCTGAAAGATTTTCCCAATTTATCCTAAAAGCACCATAGTAACTCTCACTGTGTATTGATTTTCCTGGCACTATTTCTCCTGGATAAATCTTCATCTAAATAGAATAGACTCTAAGACTTAAAAGCTTCTAAAATAGCTCAACTCAAAGATGTATCTTAGTGATAACTTACAGTCTGAAGACATGAAGATGTTCTTGTGTAAATTGCTTAGAAAAAAAGTGGACATCAATGAGTTAGATAATCTTCCCAAAGTCAAATATAGTTAGTAACTTAAAAATGCCTACTGAATATGAATAGAATCAGTAAAAGGTATGAGGTACACATAGTTTCTTCCACAACGTCAAAAGAAAATTAATGTGAATTGCATTTATGTACATTTCAATCATAATTAAATGTGTATCTGTTTACTCAAGCTATCATAGATAGACCCTTTTCTATAAATCACCTGGGTCAGAGAGAACAAGATTATGGATAAAACTATGCCTCTGAGAGCTGAGGCAAAGGGCAGGGAGGAGATTCAATGACCACAGTACCTTTTTAGTTCGACAAGCTCAGAGAAAGGCAAGACAATCTAATACGTATGACGGCTCAGCAGCAAAGCTCAGAGATTCTTGGGAAGGGCAGAGGAAACTCTGCAGTTCTGTTTTCTCCCTCATTAATGGAGTAGGGGAAAGTAAAAGCATCTCAGCTGCAGAAAAGCAGCAAGGTGTCATGAAAACGTATAGATGCCCAAGCAAGCCAGGTTGTTAGGGACTGCAGACAATTCATTGTGAGAGATTTGGGGGAAAGAAAGATGAGGGAAAATGCATACAAAAGGCTAATAAAGATAGATCACCAGGAGCTTCTGATGTACTGTTCTGTTTATCCTTACCTGACTTCTCTGTCCTAATCACTCTGTATGGTCATAACAGTGTCTGTGAGGTTTGCATGACATGAATGTACCTTTCAAACCACAACTGAGTGTTCATAGCTGACCATCTAATTTCTGATTATGTCCAAATAAAGAGAGCTAGAACAGAAGGATCTAGAAACATAAACTGGTGTGGTGCTATAATCTTTGGTTTCATAAAGCTGATAATGGCACTGCTGTATAGTCTTCAGTAAGTTGTTTGTCCTTTGAAATCATGAGTCTGGGGATTTCTTAGCTGAAGATCATGTATACTCCATAGAATTGTTGACATGATTCATGAAATATGGAAGTGCTTCACTGAATATATATAGTAGATGCTTATAAACTTGTAGCAACTGAGAAGCTATGTGTTACACACTGTATGAAGGAGAAAATGTTACTGCTACCATTTTTGTTATAGAAAGTCTATATGCAGTAATTTGGCAAGTTACAGAAGAATATAGATCTTGGATATAGACCTAATCAGTCAGTTCTGGAACTCAAAACCCACTGTGCTGAATAATGTTATAACATGGGATTTAAATTTACTTTTGCTTCCTTTAAAATTCATTTTTGTCATTATTTTTCGTAAGGCTATGGTGCAATCAGAACTATCTATAGTATATATTTTCTAGTCACATTGTGGATAATGAATTAGGGATACTGAATTATAGATGGGAATAGGTTGAAAGCAAATAAAATAGTTTCAGATTGGGAAAAGGAAGTGTTTCACTTAAAATGGAGTTTATAATAAGACAACAGAGTAGAGATTTTTAATACTTAAAGCAAACAAACTCCAGAGTTACTGAGCAGACTAGGTAGGAAGGGATGAAGAAATATTAAAGCAATAACTCTGTCTGTCTAAAACACTAGAAAATTAGATTAGTGGAAGAAAAGAGGCTTAAGAGAAGAGGTGTAATTACTCTTTGGAGAGGGTTGAAAAGGAGTGGAGAGGCAGAGAGGGGAGCAGAGAAAAATGTAGAGCTCAATAAAAATAATAAAAAATCAATTAAAAAAGACTTATTTGCTTTTTTATTAAGGGGCCTCCTGTATCATAAATACATCCTGCATCATATCTTTAAGATATTAACAAAGAATTACTCTATGAGCATATAGAACTCCCATTGGCTTCTACTTTTCTTATGGATATCTTTGAAGTATGATAAAAAAAAGAATTATCACTTTTAAAGGTAGGGAGGATTCGTAGTATAAGAGAGACCAGAGCTTGGCTAGTGAGTGGACAGTCATGGACATGAATTAGAATGAGAATGCCTAAAAAGAGGAATATAAATTTGTGTGATTAGGGATTGAAAGTCAATCCTTAATTTAGGATTTCAAATACTTAACAACTTAAGCTTTAATTCATTTCTATAATATAATCATCAGGGAGAAATAAGCCCAAGAACTTTGTCTTAAACAAAAGTCAACATTTTAGTATTAATTTGGGTGGAGTACATTTATACACTTTGATATGTGTGTGTGTGTGTATGTGTGTGTGTGTTTGTGTGTGTGTGTATATCTGTACCTTAAGGTATTTTAAGGTTAGTTTGATAAAAGTCAATTAATAGAGGAGAATGTTTTTGTTTGATCTAAACCCTACACTTAAATGGGATATAATATCATGAATTCAATAGAATACGTTAATTTAAGAATATATATTCCTAGAAGATACTAATTTGAATAATATAGCAATTTTTGCATTGTGTACCAGAATCAAATAATTTTAGGGAGTGGGATAATTTAAATCTAAGATGATTATATGTTGTACATTTTAAACACAAAGCTATAATTGCTGTATTCTATAATTCCAAATTCAAATACAATTAGCAGTTACAAGTTCAACCTAATTATTTGGATATAGTTGATTACATAGTCTAACATAGTACGGTTTATGCTGTTAGTTATGTTTGAACTTGGGTTTCTTTTTAATCCCAATTTTCAAAGCACAAAATTACTTACTATTTCCTAAGGTCTAATTACATGGTATTATTTTAGATATATTTATAGGATAAATTTTTAAAATTTTTCAGTATTTTTAAAAAATGTCACACTGTCAGACAAATATAAAATCTTTTCGGCATAAAATACATACTTTTCTAAAGAATTGTAAAGAGGTTTTATAGAAGCCTCAGTGATGATTATTTTCACCTTAGTTGTAGAAGACAAAGATGCTGTGAAGAACAATAACTTTAGCAAAGATAGGAAGACAATGACTGTTTCCCTAAAACTTAACTTTCCCAGATTTAAATACACTGAAAAAGACAAATTGTTTCCTTTCTCTTTCTCCCTGTCCCGGTTTGCTTCCCTCTCTGCGCAGCCCAATGGGATGAAAAGAACTTTAATGATCTCAATGATGCACCTGACAGGTTCTTTAGATTGTTGGGTATGAAAATGAAACTCTCCAGCTTAGCCTGGGAGTCTTCGCGCTTTCCTTCTCATGTCTCATTCTCAGTCACTGATATTCAATTTTGTACTCTTTTTGTTTGTTTTCTCAGAACACCAAATTTTTTATTGATTTTGTTGAGCTATACATTTTTCTGTTATCTTGTTTGTTTTGATTTTGTTACCATCCAAATAATTATAAAATATCTATTCTGTGTCAGCATTGATTTTTACTGAGTAGACAGAAAACAAAACAAAACAAACAAACAGGCCAATGGAATTTCTAACACACATTAATATGTATATATTGATATATACATATACATATGTCATATTGTCATAAATATATGGAGAATATATAGTATATATTCTACACTACTCACCATGATAAGTGCTATAATGAAGAAGTTAGTAAAAACATACAGGGAATGAAAGTAAAATATTTCTTGAAACACTGGGAAGGTGACATGTGAACTAAGACTTTAATAAACTCTGGATATTTATTCTAGAGTAAACATGAGGATGTCTGAAGATGACCTTTCAAATAATAGCAGTGAATGAAACAAGAGAAGGAAAAAGAATGATAATTTTTAGATGATGTGTTTATTTCATATGGGAAGAAAACTGGGAAAATCTAACTTCTGTGGGATATTTTGTGATATGCATCATTTTATTTTTAATTGAAATTAGATTCTTCCTTCATATGAACATCTCAACCACAGTTTCCCTTCCCTGCACTCCTCCTGGTTGCTCCCACTTCTCTCTTTCCCTGATCCACTCCCCCTTTCCCTGTTCTCTGTTTTCCTTCAAAAAACAGGAGTCTTTCAAGAGACATCAACCAAAAATCCAAAAGAAGGTAACAATAAAGCAAGTGAAAGTCCTCATATCAACTTTGGGCAAGCAACCCAATTGGAGGAAAAGAGTACCAAGTGTAGGCAAAAGAGTCAGAGATGTTCCAGCTCCTCCTGTTGGGCATCCCATAAGACCATTAAGCTGAGAGCCTTAATGTAGAAACAGAGGTCCTCATGTGGACCCATGGAGGCCTTAACTTGATTATGTGAGCCCCACTTAGATTATTCTGTGGGTCATCCTCCACTCTCAGTTTCTGATAACCACCATCTGTCCCTGTTCACTACTCTAGGTTTTTGAAAACTACCTTCTCACTTTCTTTTCTCTTAAAGCAACTTCCTTTGCTTTCCTAAGTGGTCCCACTCTAAGTGATATCATGTGTCACTTGTCTCTCCATGCCTAGCCTTGTTTACTTATATATTGTATTCTGCAGACACGTCTATGCCACACATGGTAGAAATTAGTTCTCTGCTGGATTATTTCTATACATATACAAAGAAAAATATGATGCAACTACATACACACATGCATTGCACTTTAAAAAATTTACTCTTTGAGAATTTCATACATTGTAATTCAATCATGTTATTTTTCTTTTCCATCTCAAAAATCTGTCTGCCCACTCAATACCTATCCAACTTTGTGCCCTCTTTCTTGTTTTAAAATACCAACTGTGTTCATTGAATCTTACTCTCTAATGTATGTGACCATCTCCTGGAGTGTGTTAGGCCTAACAGAGTCCACACATTAAAAAAAGTGAACTCTCTTTCCCTGCAAGCTATCAAATACTAATAGTACCTGATCTGAGGGAAGGATTTTTGTCTGCGTAAGCTTGCATAGGTCTGTGCATGCTATCATGGTCCCTATTGCATTTTCTTTGCCATTGATGTACATATAGGCTATACTCATACTTTGACTATTGTGAACTATACAGAACTAAGCATGGCAGTTCAGTTTATGACAAATACCCAGTAATGATATTGTTGTATCACATAATAGTTTTATTTAATTTTTTATTCTTTGCTTTTCTTTTGAGATTATAATATAATTTCTTTTTGAGAATTTTAAGATAATATAATTCTCCTCTCTTTCCTTCCCTTAATCCTCCAATATATTCCTCCTGGTTCTCTTTAAAATTCATGGCCTGATTTTCATATAAGATATATTAAACACACACACACACACATATATATATATATATATTACATGTACATTTATATTTTCAAAAGTTTCTTGTTATGACTGTATAACTTTGAAAGATTATTCTATCTCAGCCTACAAAGTACCAGGACAGTAGGAGCTTCCCATGGCTCCCAGATTTTTAGTTCTACTTTGAGTTTCTTGAAGTTGAGAAACTTCCACATTGTTTTTCTTAGTGGATATACCAACTTACATTCTCATAAACAGCGTATAAAAATTGACTATTTTTTGTTTCTTCACATTTACTAGTATTTATAGTTGGTACTGTAACTAGAATAATATGAGATCTCATTGTGGTCTCATTTGTATTTTGCTCATGGTAAGTGAAGGTGATTAAATTTTTCATGTAACTGGGGGTCACTTGTTTGTCTTCTGAGAAATTCGTACTCATATCAATGACACTTATTTTAATTTAATCGATTTGTATATCGGCTTTGGTGTTTAGTCCTAGAGGTTTATTAGTTTATTAAGTTATTTAGTTATAGAATTAGATTAGTGAGCACCCAGTATATCATATATTTATTTGTTTGTGGGAGAGCTATGACACATGTTTTAGGTAAAAGAACAGCATGCAGAAGTTGGTTATTTCCTTTAATCCTAAAAATTCTTGAGATTGAGCTTAAGCTATTAAGCTTAGTAGCATCTTTACCTGCTGAGACATTTTACCATCATGAGACAGAATTTTAGTAGTAAAAAAATTATGAAATAATTTTTTATGTGAATGCATTAACTGCACAAAACTATTGTGTTATGAACAAAATGCTGATTAAACATAAATGTTAATAAAAATACAAAATCCAATTGTCACCTCTTTGTGTGTTGCTATATCATAGTCCAAGACCTTATTTTACTATTCTTCAATAATTGCAGTTCTATAAGCTTAACAATCATCATTTTAATTAAATTAAATAAAGTATATTATTTAATAAATATTAAAATTAAAATCAATATCACCGATTCTTAAGTTTAATTGATGCCACTGACTGAAATTTTCTGAACAACTGTTAAGAACAGAGTTTTCTCATTCAACCTTTATAAACTAGTAACTTTAAGTTTAACATATATAAATAAGGGTTTGCATTTGTAGCAAGAAACATAAATAAGTACAGTGGGCATTGTTAATGTTTCCAAATATCTGATTATCTTCATGTCTAAACTGTACTGTGTTGCAATTCTTTAATGTATTCTTTAAGTTTGTCTAAGTAAACATCTTTAGTAAATTAGATCTGATGATGGTCTTATCAGTATCTGCATGGAAGCATATAATCGCCTGACTTTTATTTTTCCAGATTATTCATTCTTGGTTACAACAATGATGGTGATAGTTCAAGGCATTCTAAAATATTTAGACTAAATAATGGCGCTTGTTCTTTTAAATAATTGTCTGGTCCTACATCAGTCCTTGCTCTCTGAAACATAACATCTCCTATTAAATTATTATTATTTGTGAAATGGTTGAATTTTGTCAGTGTTTTTCTTATTTCAGCCTGTAATAAAAGTGTTAGAAAGGCTTAATTACAATATTACTTTGTGTCTTTACCTCTATTTTATAGTTTGGCATGCAAGAAATGTGTTATCACTAAATTTTTCAAGGTCCTAGGTGATTGAGTGACCATAAATTAAAAACATTTGACGTATAAGATCTTGCCAAATACATAGACTTTCATATTTTTAGAAATAATTGAAATTAAGGTAACAATGTCAGTATGTCACACAAGAGTATCATTGGTTAAACCAGCTATGATTTTTGCCAAACTTAAAATGGTTGGTTTTATAATGATTAGAGATTGGCAAAATTATCAATCACTTTTGTAGAATACTTATTTTAATTGTCTAAATTTCCATACTAAATAACTTCAATTCCGTTATAATATCCTTACCTTTAAATTATTTAAAGCAGTGTGTGAATGGGTTGTGAGATGGCTCAGGGGGTAAAGGTGCTTTCTGACAAGCCTGACATGAATTTAAGACCAAGAAATCACGTGGTAGAAGGAGAGAACTGAGTGACTAATGTTGTTGTGTGACCTCTACATATGTTAACACCCAAATAAATAAATGTAGAATAATTTTTATTAATCTAACATGTAAAGAAAGATTATTCAGCATACTAAAACTGTCAATTATAAATTCAAGTCTTAGCACTCCGATACATAGAATTAATTCTTTATAAATATTTTTTCAAACATTATAAATGCATTTTATTTAATTTCTTGATGATTTTTCATTGTAAGAGTAGTGCTTCTGATTGGCTAATCAAACATTTAAAAATTCTTCCTTTCCATCTTCACAGTGAACTTTTTATCCAGTTGAGCTAATTGAGTTGGCATTAAAAAAATTAAGCCAGCACTTAAATTCTTAACAGAGCCTATTAATTACTTTATTTATTATACAGTATTAAATGACAAACTCTAAATCTCTTTCCCATAATATGGACAAAGGTCAGAGAGATAGCTGACTGACATACCAAGGAACCGAAAATGACAAATGATGCCAATTTTTTTTAAAATGCCATGATATATTATCAGAAACACAAGAATCATTAATGCATACAATATTTAAGCATACTTAAACAAGCATATTATTCAACATTCAAGGAATGAGAAACTGTAAAATGTTCAGCTCTAAATGAGACATCTTTATTTTTCCTCATCTCCCCCCAAACCCAGAGGTCATTATGAAAAAATGTAGAATGTAGGAGCTGGACGAAGTAGATGTCTACATTTAAATATCATTCTTGGCATGATAACATATTAAGTTGTACATATGAACTCACTGAGGCAGGGACTCATGCACAAAAGTTTCACAATACCAAGCCAGCTAAAATGCCAGCATGGATAAGCAAGAATCTCATGGAGTTTCACCCTGTTAAAGGAGCTATTAGCAACTGATGGTTGCTGGGAGAGTGGAAATTAGTTTTCTTTAAGGATGCAGACACTTTGAGGCTACACATGCTCCAGAATATTGTACCACAACTGATGCACATACAGACAATTTTGTATCTGTAAGATACAAAGTGAGCACATGAATGAAGTTAGGAGGGAATGTAGTGAAAGGAATGCGATGACTTAGAGTGATGGGGATGCTGGAGGGTTTTGATCATGATAGAGTATATACCGTATAAATGTTAAAACAAGTCTACACTCAGAGATAACCAATCACGTATGATATATTTAGAAGTAAGAAAGCGAAGATACTCTCTCTTCACGTACAAAAAGACAAACAATGTAAAGGTTCTATGACACTGCCCATGTGATGGAAAAAGCCCTGAGGCAACAGCAAAGAGGAAATCATATTCACATAGGTTGAAGGCTAAACAGAAATCAATGGTCAGCCTGTATATTTTTGCCATTGAACAACAATTTCTTCTCTTTTTCTTTATTCCCACTTCCTCCTTATATCTTTCCTGTTCCTGCCTTTCTTTTTCTCCATCTCTCTACTGAATTAGACAGCATAAATTTCATATATTGATTATTGTGTTTTTCTGACTCATAACTAAAACATTTTCTTTAGTTATATTTATATTCTAAATATTTTATTATTTGAGTAAATATAATCGACCTTGTTGTTAGTTTAGGTATAAAAATGTTTGTCCAAAATATATGTATCATATCTTCAAACATGTATAAAAACAAAGTTTCTAAGTCATTATAGTTTTAATTATTAGTATATGTTCTCATGCATAAAGCAGAAATACATTATATTATTCCCCAAAGTTAGTGAATTCTGTATGACTTTAATTGCCAAATAATATAAATTAGCATGATTAATCAGTTGATTTTGTACACTAATGATAACCATCACATCATCCCCTCATACTTTGATGATGATAGTGGTGATGAGAACATATTTCTAGATGTATTTTCTGGAGAACCTGAGGTGTGTAGACCCATCCTACCAGTTGATGTTAGATGAACAATTAGAAACAAAACTAAGTTCTTTAGTCCCCAAAATAGGGGAATGACAGTCTTATGGAAAACAGGAAAATATTGTGATTTATACCTCTATTCAATTAACAAGTAGTATGATGAATTAAACATCTATTTGTGAAAATTCATATGCACAATATACAGGAGTTTAATTCATCTTTACTCCATCCTCTCTCTGCCAAATCCCCCTTCTCCTCTGTCTCCTTGGAGTTTTTTTTTTTCTCCTATAGTAGTTGATGTGTTGTGACCCAGTTTGTAATCATAAGACTGTAGCTTTAGACTTTCTGATGTTTATACTGGTTATCACTAATTTCTATTTTCCTTGGGGAAATATGATACTCAAAATATTTTGAATCAGTTACTAGATTGGTGCACAAAGTATGTGGTAACTTGTAAGATGAACAGTACATGCTAAATGGTCTTTTTTATTTCTGGATATTTTTTATGGAAAGTTTAAAGTTTTATTATACCTTTAAGATCCGAAACTCTTTTATTCAATGAAATTTTAGCATAACACAAAAATACATTCCCTCAAGCAACTAAATGCCTTGTTGTTCTTTAATGGTGTGTGAGATTATTTAATTAGTTGAAATTTTTATTTCTAAGAACATTATCAGTTGATATTTTGTTAAATTAATACTTATTTATGGTTAACCAAAATTTACTGAGTGAACTGCTGAGAATAAGTTTTCAATTATGAGTCCCAAGTCAATATTCTGATGCAATTATAACCCTTTATGAGATTTTTAAAAGAAAAGCTCTGGTTGTCTTTTAATGGTTCAATTATAGTGCCGCATATGTATAAGACAGTTAAAGATTTGCTTGTATTAATACAAATATGCTTGATTCATATCACCTGACCTCCTTAAAGTAGTCATGGTTTTAAGGGACAACAGGATCCCATGATTCTGTGATATAAATGGTTATTGTTTTAATTAGATAGATGATTTCATGGTGGAAACACTAATCAAACTTTTAACACTTCAAATACAATTCATTAACAAAAAGTCAGGAGAAAATCAAGTTGTGGTATCTTGAAACTATTTTTTTGTAAATCTTGGCTTCTACTTTCAATATTTTCTAGAGATTTCACCACAGATATTAAGATTGGATTATAATTTTGTTATTGCAGTGCATTAAGTTTCTTGGGAAATAGAGAAGGTAACAATGTTACATTTCTACCTTAGTAGGAAAATGCTGACAAATTAAAGTTAATATATAATGTTCACTCTCAAGAAGGATTAGATGGGAAGGCAGAAGAATAAAAATATTTTGGAGAGAAGATTATTCAAAGTTATTGAGAAGAAAGATATAATCTTGAGAGGCAAATGTCAATAATGGTCAAAACAGAAGCTATTAAATTTGCTACAGGCCAACTATAGTCTGAATAGTTAGCATATACGCTCTTTATTTTGATCCTATCACAAGAACTCTTATCTTGACCTTATATACACATATACAAAATATGAGCTTTCATGACATTAAGAAACTGAGAAGAAAATACCAACAAATGTCACAGTTAGGATTTAAACGGAAAGTGATGAATCCAGTGTTCACATTCTTTGTGATAATTCTGTCTTTATAACAGATAAGGAAGAAATCAGTGATAACAAATCAAATAGGTCTATGTATAGGCAATTAATATCATACAAGAGCCTATCAATGCCTATCTTGGCAAAACAGAGCTGTGTTATAACTAATTTACTTGAGATGCCAAAATGCTATGACACTCAAAACGCATTAAATGGAGGTATTACCTTGATTTAGTTTACAAACATTTGTAAAGCATTTATTTTTGATGACCCAAACTTTTTAAAACTATAAGAAATTGTATTTTCAGCCAAATTTTATTTTATGAGAAATAAGAAACTATAGCCAGGGAAAAACAAGAGATAGGCAGAGGTGAGTAAATGGTGTATAGCATCTCTAATTTTATAGAGGATAAAGATTATATATGAATCAGCCTACTGTCAGTATGAAGAAGATGATTCATGCACTTAATGCAAACTGTTCAGCATTTTTGAGCAAATAATGAATCGGCCCTGACATACTATAAAGAACAAGCAAAGAAAAGTTCAGTCATGGAAAATATACATAAGTGGGCATGCTAGATATTTTAGGAAGTAGCCCATAAAACATCCAGTATGGAAAATAGCATTACACAAGACAGTGCTGTGCATCATAGATATCTGTGCCTTAGACCACAGATTCTCAGAATTGCTGTATATTTTTACCGAGCAAGGTGATTATTTGCTGTGGGGACTAGTTTGTATATTGCAGGATGTTTAACAGCATTTCTTGCATCTACCCACTATTTGTTGTTTGTGATTTTAACCGTAGTTGTGATGATCAAAATATCTTCAGCATTACTAAGTGATTGCTTAGGTACCATCGCTAATAGAGACTGACAAGCTTGTTGGATTATGTTCCTAATCATTGTTTTGTTGATTAAAGGAGCATGTGTAGCTATAATAAAGACATCCTATGGATTTATGTGTATCTGGCTTAGAAATCTTAGGTTGGACACTAATAAAATTGGGATCAGAGCCATTGGTTTTGGAAAAAGAGTGACTTTATTTACTGATGATAAACACTTCATAAACTTAATGAACATTTACTAAATTAATAATTAATACTTAACAAACAAATACTTAATAAACTTGTTAAACACTCCTCATTCTTCCAGATGTATAGAACTCATATGAAATCAGAGATTCAATCAACACTGTAGTAATACAGATTCTCCAGAGTTTCACAAACTATGTTTGATCCCCAGATAGTGACACCGATTGCTTCATGACTATGTTATAATATGTTTGCTTACTTTTGATTTTCCTGGTAATTGGTTATAATTGTGGCTAGAGTATTTCTAAGTTTTCTGAAGAGACCATGAAATTTATCATTCTTGATGCAAAGAAAGATGAATTGGTGAATTTACTTGATAAATTGAAGTTATAAAGATTGCTTACTGACCTATAATCTCATATATTTACTGTTTGAGATAGTAATTCTATTTTACAAAAATTATACTAATGTTAGAAAATTGTTAAAGTAGTAGCTGTCACAAGTAATTCCTTTAATCTCTCTCATTTCTAAAGGCACCCCGTTTTCCCCTTACTCTTGTTTACAAGAATGAAGTTCAGGAACTTAATTAAAAATGAATAAATAAGGAAGGATGTTGCATAAGTATGTTTCCAAAAACTATATAATTTATATCTGTTCGCTCATTAATGATTTGAATAGTCACAGAAAATAGAAAAAGTAAAGAAGTCCTGTAACTCATTTAAAATTATATAGGACTTGTCACTTTTGTTTGGCTTTTTAAAAATTATCTGATATATAAATGATGAATAATTATCTATTCTAATAATTCTCTAATTAATAATTCTCTATTCTACATCTTTCCTTTAGAATCATGGCAGTTTGTAGTTATATATGAAATGTTAAATAACCATTTCCATATAGATGATCACCAATATTTACTACCACATAAAAATATTCAAGGATCCTAGTACTGGCATTGCTGGAGGCCCTTTCTTTTCATCTGTATTCTCACATATGATGCAAACTTGGTTTGATCTCCTATATTCTTGGATGGCTATATTATTTTATTTTGGAAAGTTACTATAGTAAATAGGAGACTGACTTTACAAAATGTTCAAGACACTAATAAAATTGCTTCGCTTCCATGAAGGTTCAGGAAAATCACGATAGCTATCATCAAAGAATAAAGAAAAAAATCTGTGGCCAATATAATTGAAGATGGCTTTTTCATTTCCCAGCCAGCCAGACCCGAAAAGTCACACACAAACCGTATTAATTACATCACTATCTGACCAGTGGCTCCAACATATTCCTAGCTAGCTCTATTATCTTAAATTAACACATTTCTATCATTTTCTATTTTACCACAGAGCTCATGGCTTGTTACCTCTTTTTTCTTGACTGCTACATGGCATCTCTCTGACTCCGCCTTCTTTCCTCTTTTATCTCTGCTTGGATTTCCCACCTTGCTATATCCTTTCCTGACATAGGCCAAATTAGCTTCTTTCTTAACCAATGGTAATAAAATACAATCACAGTGTACAGAAATCCCACATCAGGCCGAGGCTTATAGCTGCTGGACTTATAGCTGTTCCACTGAGGCCTGTCATTGTTTAGTGAAATGAAGGAAGGGAGCATAAGAGTAGTTATTTCAAGAAATCAGAGGGTACATAAAATGGCAAGTGGCCATACAGGGGTGTTTCATCGGTAGACCTGAGCAGTTGACCTTGCATTTGCACTGCAGATGAGGCTGGAAGAGTCCTTTTGCAGCTCTTAAATCTACCAAGAATGTTTCATGATAATAAAGTTGATTCAGCACTCTTTCAGGCTTTCTGGGAGATCTAAACAACTTCAAGATTTCTGTGATAAAGGCAACTTTAAAGCAAGTTAGGGTATGTGGTGGTTTGAATGATAATTGCCTCAATAGCCTCATAGGTTTGAATGTTAGTTCCCAGTTGGTAGAATATTTAAGAAGGATTGGATATGACCTTGGAGGAGTAGTTTTGGGGGTGGGCTTTGAAGTTTCAAAAGTCAAAGCCAGGACTAGTATCTTTCTGCCTACTGCCTGAGGAATGGTTGTGAGATCTTACCTACTGCTCCAGTGCCTGCCATGACGCCTACCATGGTCATAAACTGACCTTTTATAACTGCAAACAGTCCTCCAATAAGCTGCTATGTTCTATAAGTTGCCTAGGTCATGGTGTCTCCAGCGCAATAGTATAGTAACTAGGACAGGGCCTGTATAACATCAACTCTGAAACCTAGATGCCCTTTCCAGAATATTCATTTTCTGATTGTGACTGAATAGCCATGATAGAAAATACTAATAAACCCAAGAGAGTAACTGTTCTAAAAAGTTATCAGTATGTTTGTCTATCTAAATTACCAGACTCATTTTCTTCTGTGTGGATCTATGAGAAAAATCATGCTTTCTGAAGGATACAAGGGAGGGGTAGGGAAGGATTTGGGGACAATTGTATGATGTATCCATTTCTGATTTACTTTAGCCCAACTTCCTCATCTAAACATTCTTACTAAAGTAAAACTAAAGAAAAAAAAGCAATCTTGCAATCAGTTATGCCCAGTATCAGCTGAGAGAGAGAAGGTAAATGTATTAGCAAAAATTCAGGTGAAGCAGCAAGATCCTGTGACAGTTGGCAAGCCCAGGGCCTCCTAGAGAAGACTCCTGTCTGTGCTTCCAAGCGCCTGCTTCCCCTTTTTGCTCCATTAGAAATAACCACTACTAAGTGGCCCATCACCAGTGCCAGTGTGCCTTTTTTTCACATTTGCTAAAAGCTTTTCCCTTGGCCCACTTTTATTTTTTTTCTTTTGTTTCTAAGTAACTATTTCATTTTCCTCCCCCTCCTTATTTTGCTTTTACTGACTAGGAAAAAAGAATCTCATCTGTAATGGGGCTTTCAGATGGATTTCTCCTGTCTTCCTGGATAGTCATCTCTAGACCTGGTAGCATGTGCCACATATGTATTAGCCAATAAGCCTATTAGTAGGACATTGTTTTGTACTCGACAGACAAAGAAGGAAGAAAACTCCAGTTGGAACCAGCTCTTTATATATATGCAACAAATAGCTTCCCCTTAAATCACAATATGGAACGTCATTGAGGCCTTAAATTGCTGTCATCTAAAATGTTTTACTCCCATCGTTATTTCCTTAGATTATGATCAATTTTCTCCTGGAATGAATTATTCAAATCGAGGCCAGTCTTCTGAATCCTTAGGAAATAACAATGCATGAGCACTTTGTGTCTGCCCTCCTCAGTTATCATTTGGCACAATCTGTCTCATGCTGGCAGAAATTCTTTTTTTAAACATATGATTCATTTTCCAAAGTGGATTGCATGCTTCTCAAGATTAAAGATCATGCCATGTCATTTATTCATTTAACAAATGTATCTGAACATCATTAAAAAATTTAATCAAGCAAAAGTCCCTCCCTGTTTGGGGTTTACATTCTAGTGGGGGGGATATAGAGATTAAAAATTAGTGTTGCAAATCTAGAAATATAAAATATGCTGAAAAGTGGTTAGTACAGCAGAATAAAGAGCAATGCATGAAAAATCTGAAGTATAAATTGAGAGGCCTTCAGTTTTTAGCAGAATGATTGGAGTGTGTGAGACAGCAAGTTCATAAAAGAAGAGCAGTGTATATAAACACGTACTTTGATACAGGAACCTGCAGAGTTTCCATTAACTAATTTATAGGACAGAGAGGAACAGAGAGAGCTTAGGTTAGGAAATATGTGAAGTCTGAAGATCATAGAGGCATCCCAATATGTTGGTCTTAATCAATGGATATAGGTGTCTAAGCCTGAGCAAGACCTGGGCTGGAGTATATATATATGAGAATAGTACAGAGCCATGGACTGAGCTGTGTAACCACAGAAATAAGTGTAAACAAAGAAACCTTGGAGATAAGAAAATAAGGCAGCTACTAGAACATTGGCCCTCCTGAAAGCAAATGAGTAGATCTTATCAAAATAGGGAGTAATAGTATTTTTGATATGTCAAGAGAAATGAAAGCTGAAATAAGTACAGAACTTACCAACCTGCAATATCATTGGTTCTCTCAATAAGAGCATTTTCAGTGAAGTAGTGGAGACAGCATGGTGAATGCAGTAAGATTAAATGACAATATGAGGTGTAGTGGGGTGAATTTGTGTCCTTCATACGCTGAAATGGTCATCCAAATGTGATTGTTTTCAGAATTATGCGTACTGAAATCCAACACAGATGATGCTGCTTCGCTTTTTACATCGCATCTTCCCTCAGGATGGAGCATTTGAAATTTCAACAGTAGCCTACATTAAAACAAATTTTGTATCATTTGTATGTAGGATGCTATTGGAGTAGAGGACCTCTGCCGCTACTGCAGTCTTTTTCTACTTTCAGTATGGTGCCACTTTCAACTTAGTAGGTTTTTGGACTATTCAAAGTATCAACATATCTTATGGCTCGGTGTTAGTTATAGATGTACGAGAGCCTCTGGACAGTTTTCTGACACTGACTTTGATATTATTTCTGCTTTCTGGACCATTTTATACACTCCACTAATCTCCTATCTACCTCTGTTTCGAGACATTTCCTTGTTCCCATGCTTCACCTAGCACTTAGTTTCTAAGCTTTCATTGTGTTGATAGCTTTGTAGTTTTAAATTTAGGTTTATATTTTATCAGAAGTCAAAATGAAGATGGCATTTTATTACAGAGGATTGAGTGAGTTGGCATTACCATATTTGAATCTTGAATACTATGAAAGCTATGCTTAAGAAACTTCAAGTGACATACAGGTTATTTTTAATCTAGCTTCCTGAATTCTAGTGATGAAGAAAGGTTCTTTAAAACCTCACAGTACCTGGGATTCTGAGGCACTAACTGAATGTCTTTTGTTTTCCTCAGTCTTAGGTGCTTAGGTTCTCTGTAACTGTAAACGTAGATACAAACATATCCATACACCACAAGGGCCAGGAATATTTTTTAGTGACAAACTATTGGGATATAATGTGTGTTGTAAAGACTGAATTCATTGAATCTGTACTTGACTAAATTTTCTTCTAAAATAAATTATTTTGATAATTTGTTATCTGTGGCAAAAACAACAGCAATAAAATACCAGCTCATTTTAATGTAATTTCTTCACCTATTTAAATAAAGACAGTATTTGCCCAAAATTTTTTTCAGCATGTATAAACTTTTTCTTTTTTGTATTTTCTTTTTTTTATTAAAAATTTCCACCTCCTCCCCTCCTCCCATTTCC